>CM035439.1:139355851-139615851 GCA_020310875.1 Ceratopteris richardii | reverse complement strand
CTGATGAAACTCTTTCAATTTTTTCTCAATAAGGAGAAAAGAAACTCAACCTATTGGAGAGCGATCAGCTGGCTGTGTATTCAGAAATCCTGGATTTGGCTGTCAATCAGCTGGCTTTTTAATAGACAAGGCAGGATTGAAGGGCTTGTCTATTGGCGGAGCAAAAGTTTCTGAACTTCATGCAAACTTCATTATAAATGATGGGAATTCACGTGCAAGCGATGTGATCAAGCTGTTATCTATAGTAAAAGAGCGAGTGAAATCGAAGTATGGAATAACCTTGGAAGAAGAGATCATATATGTGCCATTTAAGCAATGAATTCTGTTGCCTGAAATTGTGGTAGTTGAAGATTAACAAAGCGTCTTTCGGGTCCCAATATAGTTTTAACCATTATGCCTAATAGGGACCTATGTGCAGCTATTTGGGAAAGCTTTAATGTTACGATGCCAGATTCACATGGTGAATTGCATGAGTTGTGCTCTGATTACAGTTAGCAGTTCATGATGTGGTTGGCTGAGTTGTCCAAGAGCTTCCTTTTTTGACTCTTTACCCCTCACATCCATTGAAACAAAATCTCCTTTCCCATCTCATTCCACATCTCGCATTTATCTAGTTACTATAATAAGGCACAATGCCATTCATTGTGTTCATCCTCCATAACATGTTTTTTTTGTATATAAATACAAGAAAAGAAAGACCTTTACCCATTTATTAGAAGGTATAATAATTGAAAGTGTTTGATTTCTTGGCCGCACATAGAGAATTTGGTTATAAAAACACTTTGGCTGCACATAAAGAGTTTGGAGATAGTGAAAAACTGAAGCTTGATCCAAAACAGATGTCCAGTTATTTGGGCATTGGCTCCAGTCATAGATTGTATTTTGTGCCTTGAGTTTCTGCCGGTCACGCAAGTGCAAACTCTAATCAAAGAGTGCCAAAGACTTTGGCAGTTAAACATGCACAATTTTAAATATGATTTTCAGGGCAAGTTTCTGCATCGTAGTTTTAGATTATGTAAGTAACAAGAATACAATAAAAGCAGGTCAAATCAATAATAATTGATAGGGAACTCCGCATCTTATGTTGTGCCATCCCAGATAACTCTTGCAACACAATTAGATTTGAGAATGGGATGATGGGTGACCATCAAGCATTGTGGGGTAATCTACTCAAATTGGGCTGTATATGGATTTCAAACATTGAAAGATTTGGCTGAGGGTTATACGATATTTTTTTGCATTGCAGAAGATACATATCTTGTGGCTTTTACTTTTAGAGTGCCAAAACAAAGTTCTTCTTCAGTATTATTGTGTAATATTGAGGCTTGGAATACTAAAAGATATTGTTGTGATCATTTTGGGGCACTTAAGCATGCAAATGGTGTATAACGTCCAAGTGGATGCTTGTAGAGAGTTTAAATGGCAAGCCAAAAAATTTGGAGGAAACATTTAAATGGAAGGTCTTTTAGAGAGTGAAGATGAAAGGAACTTGGTGAAAGATTTGGAGTCCTTAGGGCTCATTTCTCCAAGCTCCCTTTTTGATAGGCTTAGGAGGTTGCTTCAAATGGCGTAACCTCCACCATCTATATGTATCTAGTGTTCACATTGTGCTTTACTTGGGTGCTTATTGGCAATTTTTGTAGGGTTTACATAAGTGCTGGCATTGAATGCTACAAAGCTATTATTAACTATTATGAATTGAATATACTAACTTAGCAAGGCAGGATCATTTTGGCAATCACATTCAGAGATTGGCGTCCTCACAAGCGGTTTAAATTCTCTGCATAGGTGGACTTACCATATGGCTTTGATGGTAGAGTGCACATATCAAGAGGATTTAGTGATTGTCATGATTATTGTATTTGATATAAATAATGAACTTCATGGTTGAATTAAAGTTCTTGATATGACATGGAAGTGCCGAACTCTTTTTGCAATGGTCAAAGTGTCTTCTCTTAGTCGATACAATTTTCTTTTCAACCTGCACATCATATGGTGTTTTCTTGCATTGCTGTTTGCTATAGATACGATATCCTATTGACCCTTTCATATGCAATTATTGATCAAGGTTGGCATGCATGGATGTATTTACATCTATTTTAGGTCCATGTTAGGAGCGCAAGCAACAAAACATGAAGACTAGGGAGCCATATCAAATTGTCTGATCCTATGACAAAAAAACTTAAAGACCAAGGAACCCTTAAGGAAAAAGAGAAAGGGAACCAAGAGGAACAAGAGTACCACATTGGCCATGAAGTATTGAGCAACATCTCTTACATTTGTAGAGTTTTGAGTAATGTCAATAGGACAAAATATTAACAAATGATGGAAACATTGAGTAAACCTTGATTTCTATTTGCCTTCAAGAAGTCAAGGTCACTAATGTGGATCTCTTGATGAGATTGAAGTCTTGAATTTCCATGAGTGGTTATTTTGGCCCATGATGTTCTAGTCAATGTTCCATTGGTGTAGGTAAGATAGGTATGGTAGAGAAGGGAAAAGGGTCTTGGGAACAAAGTAAGATTTTATGGGATCAATTAAACTTCACTTGTACATTGATAATGCTATTCAGCTGCATTGCCTTCAATCATCCAACATGGCTAGAAGTCTTTATTCATTCTATGTTAGACATGATTGATGTTACGTCTTAACATCTTTGGTATAAAAAGACTAACATTTGACTTCCATTACTTGTATTTGGATCAAATTCATTTTCTCAATTTAAATAAAGTAGATCAGACTCCTCTTTTTCACCTAAGTGGAATATGATTGGAAGGGGTCATTTAGCTTTCAAAGATTACCAATTAGAATTTGGGTGAGTATTCCCAAGGCACTCACAAGATCGTAATCAAAGCTTAAAAAAAAAGAGAAATTGTTAGTGAGGTAAGACGAGCTAGAGGGCAAGCCAAGAAGATGCAATTTCTTAGGTTACATAGCGAAAAATAATGTTATAGCTATTATAACTTAGGAAAAATGAATTCAAAGTATTATGTGATGCTCGATTTTATGAGATTTGATCTTGATATGGTGAAGAAGATCATATGTTGGTAGATGATGCGTAGATGGAAGAAAAGGAACCTTGGGAGAGTCAATAATCAAACACGAAATTAAATGGAAAAGAGGACTCAAAATCAGAATTTGAGTCAACAAGGACTTCATCATGGTATCGGAAGATAAGGAAAACCTCAAAAACTAGTGGAAAAAATTAATAATGGGAAGAGCAAGATCATAATTGAAGAGATAGAAGAAAACTCACCACTTCAGGTGTATCTAGAAAAAAGGTGAAGAAGGAATGGAGTAAGGAGAAATTTCAAGTGCTGTAGCATGAAGGACAAGAAATAGAGGATTTTTACCACCAAAAAGAGAGGAAATACTTTAGAGAGGATGGACCATGCAATAGATAAGTTAACTTATTCCTGTTGCTATGCATATATCATACATGATCAAGGTTAATGAATGTGCAGAACCTTCGAGTTTTGATGAATCAATCAAACATGTTGAACAAAAGAGGGAAATGCAGGATGAAGTAAAGGATTTGGAGGGAATCAAACATGATCATTAGTACCTATAGGTGAGCATGTGAAGTTTATTAGAAGAAATGGGCACTGAAAATAAAAAGAAATACAGATGGATCTATAAGGAGATACAAAGATAGTTTTTTTAAAGGCTTTTTTGGAGGCTATGGGATTTAGTTTGAAGAAACCTTTAGATGTAGACCAGTAGGCATTTAATATTCTTAGCAACAAGGCAAGGTTGAAAGTTTTACTAAGTAGATGTGAAGAATTGTTGGCAACCATATGCTTGAGATGTTTTCGTTTGAGTAAACTAAGCTTCTTCTTCTATCAAAAATTTGTGTACATGATTACAACCCATTTTGAAGTGTGTTTTTTGCATGTTTTCTACGTTTGATCTTGTTATTATCCTTGAGCTACATCTTTTGACTATTTTCCATGTCCTAGACTTATACTTTTGAGTAAAGAACTTCAAGTTCATATATGCTCTTGGAGTGGGACCACATTGCATTCTTGCTTTTGTAGCTTGTAGAGCATCTTTTTAGCTTCATTTTGAGCTATGCTTTTCATGATTTGGTAGCATCTTGATAGATTCATGGTAACTTTTGTGTTTTCTTCCATGCCTACACTTGATTTTGTGTAATCAATCTTGTAATCATGTGTTCTATGATTGCGTTGATTGTGACATGTGATCATGTCACTTGTAATTGGCTATGGCGTGATTACTTTCATTTGGAGTTGATTACTACACTATAGATAGTTGCACATGAATCCATTGCATTTGCTTACAACTTGAATGCTCTATACATGGTCTACTATTTGAAAGTTGACATGTAGGTATATGCTAGCCTAAGCTCCAATATTTATCAACCATGGCTCATAAAGATCAAATTCCTACCCCCACCTTAAGAGGTGAGAGTAACAACTAGCTAAATAGCTAGCATCGACCACCTGCAAAGTTGTTCAGCTGCACATTAATTGGGAGGTTGAATTCAAAACCAAAAAACCTCATGAGAAGGTTGCTTATGAGCTATGAACCAATTGTCAGGCTTCGATTACAACACCAATTGGATGTCAATCGCAATAAGAAATAGGTTTACCACACCTTCTCATTCAAGTTGATATATATTAATAAGAAGATCAATCACCTAAGGACTTGGGCCCAATCAAAAGACTCTTATGGTTGATCACACAATCTTAAGAGGGGAGATCTCGAGAGACCATCATGCTAGTAAACAATTACACTTGAATTTGTAGGTAAAATTCAAGTGCAACATAAGATGATTGTAGTAAGAATAAGTGCTTGGTAGATCAAAGATATAGTGCATGATAGACGTGGGGTGATTATATATTTTTAGGGATTGATTTTAGTCGGACAAGGGCAATTGAAGCTCATAAACCAAAATCGATTGCATTTCCACTATCTTCTAAATTTTATTACTTGTGATAGAGTGGTTTCCCGTCTTTTCCTTCCCATGTACTCTTTATATGGTCCATTTCCTCGTGCTTGCATGGTCAATATATGAGTTTGGAAACATTGCCGAATAAATTGGACAACTTGAGGTTTGTTTGATTGATAATTTTTTTTTTGGTTTGGGAGCTTTAGACCACTGTGGATGTAGATGACTTCATTGGAAATTTATTGGAATTCGGTCGACTTTGGAAAATCATGTAGACTTGGTCTACTTTGGGATTTTGCTCAACTTCGATAAATCATGTAAACTTTGTCTACTTTGGGATTTGGATCAACTTTGGCAAATTATGTAAGCTGGGTCTACTTTATGATGCTGTTAGACTTTGAAAATTAGGGAATTATGTCAATTTGGTCTACTTTGGCAAATTGGACCACTTTGTAAGAGTGGTCTACTTTGGCAAATTGAACCAGTTTGTGAAATGGGTCTACCTTGAGAAATGGGTTGTCTTATTGTTGGATCATCAACTTTGGAGATCTTCTTGGATGATTCTTTGCAACTTGGTCACTATTGTTACAAACTTGGACTACTTCTAGAAAGCTTGTTTTGATGATTTTGGACTATTTGCCCCATTTGATACTTTGTCTCACTCTTACACTCTTATAGATAAGTGCATGGGTTGGTTAGTCTTTTAGTCCTTATGGTGGATAGCCTACATTACATAAAGACGAATACATAAAAGATGAAAAGAGTACATAGTTTCAAGTGACTTGTGATGAAAGTGTCCATATACAAGTTTCCTAGCACCAAATCATTCTCCGTCCTTTGAGAGAAAGGAGTCGAATAAGTTTTCTCTTCTCTTCTCTCTCTCTCTCTCTCTCTTTCTCCTTTTTCTTTGAAAAAGAAAAAATGGAAATATAAAAGTTTTGACAAAATAAGATGGTTTTGATTAGATAAAAGGATATTTCTCAATACAAAATATGTAGATTTAAAACTATTATTGCCACACAAGAACCATTGCATAACTTCCTTGAGGTGGTGATGGTGTTGATGAAGATAAATTTTTGGCATTCTCATGGATTTTTCTATAGAAGTCATCTTCCTTATTTGATTTTTCATTGTTCTCTCTTGGCTCTTTGTGGGCCTCTTCAAAATTTTCTATTTGACTCCACAAACGAGTAATTTCTTCATTGAACAAATTAATGATCGAGGATATGTCGTTATGATATTCATTAACTTGTTTCAAATGAGAAACTTGATGTTGTAAGGTATTTCTTGCATGAATGATAGCTATGTGGATTCTTTGTAACGTTGGAAGTTCATGAGATTTCCTAGTGTGTTATGAGGTGGAAGAGGATGGTGGGAATGCATTGTTCGGGGTGAGGTGGAGTGAATGTGAGAATAAGATGGTGTAATCAAGGTAGTAGGAGTTGATGAAATAGGTATTTGTTTAGATAGAGGAATGGCAATAGGGAGTATGGATATAGAGGGGTTGTGGGAAGGTGTGGGTGTCAAAGATGGTACATATGATGTAGATGGTGCATATGAGAAGGTATTGTGTCAGGGATTTGACATGATTGAGGTGGTGTAGGTGATGAAGCTGATGTAGGTGGTGCATTTTGAGATGTACATATACTAGTATCGTGGTTAGTTCATTTTGTGTATAAACGTGTGTAGATAAAGAGGGGTTAATACATGAAAATTTCTCATATCTTTGATTTGCAATAAGAAGAGCTTGAACATCTCCTGTTGGACCACCTCTAACACGAGCTCTTGATGTTGAGATTTTGTCTCGCTGAATTCGGTTTATGGTGTTTTGTTGAAGATTATTGTTGTACCATGGCTTTTGAATTTTTTGTGATCATGGGAGGTAAGCTTCTCAATCATAAAATGTCAATGCTAAGTATACATGAAATCTCTTTGCATCCTTTCACATTTGAATGGTATACCTTTTTCTCCTTTCTGTTAGAGAGGTCGAAAAGATGTGGAGGAATGAGTGTTGGAGCAAGTCTATGACAAGCCTAAGTATTGGCTTGAGTCTCACAGTCTTAGAAGAAGCTTTAAAAAGAAGACTATGTAAAGTTCACTTGTGAACTACCTCTTGTAACTTTTGAAGAGTTTACTTAATGTAAAAGTAAGAGAATCTTAAGTGGTTGAGTCCACTTGATCAAGAATGGAAAGAGGAGCCACGAATTCGTGATTTGTGGTAGGTAGAGAATCAAATCAATCATTGATTGATTGGAGAGTGATTGAGGGAAGTTAGCCTCCCAAACTCAACTATAAATAGATGGCAGTTTTAGTCGTGGTTAGAGAGACCTATGTGAAGACCTCCAAGAGCTGAGATTTATGCCATATCAAGGTGTGATTACAAGGCACACATATGTATCAGTAAGTCATTGTATTGTACAAGCAATATACTTTCATTTTCATGATTATTTGATTTTCATCTTTCCATGTTCTTGTGAAGTGTACTACTCACTGCCATTACTCTCAGTTTTCTCAGTCAGCTTGCAGAGATGTTTTCTCTGATCTTGGTGCATCATTTTCAGTGATTTAACCTGGTAAAGTTAGCTCTATAAGTCTAATATATGCTCACAAATTTTCATGTCATTTGGATGTTGCAATCTTCAGTTATGTTCATTTGAAGTCAACAGGGTCTGTTCATCTTCACTTCTCTTTCAGGTACCCGACTTTTTCACTCATCTTGTCAGAGCCATTTCTCAGTGGTTACTTATCCAAATTCAGTGATTTAAATCTTGTTGGATTTAGCTTACTGTCTAGTATAACCATACAAATTTTCATAATCATTGGATTTCTACATTTTGAGTTATATTGATTTGTCTGCTCACTGGTCTATTTCTGTAGCAGCCCGTGAAAATCGGGATGATGTCATCACTTGTTAAAACTCATTCTCAGTGTGTGGTTCATTATTTTTGATGAGATTACTCTTGAAAGTTAGCTCTTTAAGTTGCATAGACTTCCCCAAGAGGAATTGAGCTAATTGCTGCTGTGCTCAGAGAATTATGTAAAACACTAGACAGGTGTATGAACCAAGAATAGCAAGTTTTCACCTCTGAGCTAACTCCAACTTATCTGTTTTGATCTATCTTTTTGAGAGTGATCTTCCAAGGTACATAGGGTGTCTAATACATCCATTGGCAAGCTAAAAGGGCCCACCATATACTCTTGGAGTTCATTTGGCTGGTGTAGATCAAGGATTTTGCAACACCTCTTCATCTTCAAGCACATACCTATCCATCTCTTCACAGTGGTATTAGAGCAAGGTTGGACAACATGGCAGATGGATTTCCTTCATCAATTGACAAATTGGACAGAGTTAACTACTCAGCTTGGTCATTAAGAATGGAAGCCTATCTCCAAGGTAGAAGTTTATATGGTTATGTGGCTGGAGATGAAGTTATGCCAAGTTTTAGGAACAAAAGTCAACCAACACAAGAAGAGCAAGAAAGATTGAGCACATGGTGCTCCAAGGATGCACTTGCAAGGTCTTATCTCCTCAACTCTATCTCAAATTTTTTGTTGCCTCACATTAGAAGTTGTAAGACATCTCAGGAAGTGTGGGATGCACTTGAAGCTTTCTTTTCTTCAAGTACCAAAGCCAGGAAGCATCAACTATGGCTGGAGTTCACAACTCTCAAGAAGGCTCCCAAACAAAATGTGACTGATTTTGTCACAATGCTCAAGGACATAGCGGATTAGTTGGGAAGCATTGGAGAGGTAATAGATGAAGAGCAAATTGTAAGGCAGGTCATCAATGGCTTGAATGCAGATGATAAGTGGGAAGCATTCACCACAGCTATGGATTTGTACATGGACATGCATGTACCTGATTTCAACACACTCATTGGACAACTACTTACTCAAGAGGCAAAGCTTATCAAAAATGGAGAAAGCTCTAAAGGTAATCAATCTTCAGCTCTATACACGGATAAAAGCAAGTCTAAAGATAACAAAGGAAAGGCAAAGAAAGTGGATGATGAAGCAGGTACATATCAAGCTAACTATGCAGGTAGAGGAAGACATGGCAGAGGTAGAGGAAGAGGAGGTAGACAAGGCAGGGGGAGATCCCAAGACTCCAACTCATGTTCTATTTGTGGATTAACTAATCATACAACTGAAAATTGCTTTAGGAATTCCAGGAATCAAAGAGGCAGAGGATACAATAGAGGAAGTTATGGCTACTCAAGAGGAAGGTTCAACAATTATCATGGCAACTACAACAACTACAATCATTCAAACTATCAAGGAGGCTACAAAGGAAGAAGAGACTACAATAACTACACAGAAGACTCAAACAAAGAGGATTCATTATTGATCATGAACATGGCTATGCCACAAGGTAAATCTGATGAGCATGTTTTCTACATAGATTCAGGTTGTTCAAATCATGTGGCAGGAAATGTGGCACTCCTATCAAATTTAGAAGATCCAAGGAATAAGCATGAGGTACAAACAGGAGATGATACAAAACATCCTGTGGAGAAAATAGGCAATGTCAAAGCACCTGATGGAAACATCAACCTACTCAGTAAGGTACTCTATGTCCCTACCATTACAAAGAATTTGATAAGTGTTGGGCAGATAGTAGAGAAAGGGTTGCAAGTCAGGTTCACAAAAGCAGGAGCATTTGTTGAAGATCCAAGTCAAGGATTTAGAAGAATTGCAAAAGGTGAAAAGACAGGTAGATTGTTCACATTTGAATTACAAGACACTAGAAACATTGCTCTCTTTAATTATGGTAGTCAGACACTTACAGAATTGGAAGTATGGCACAAAAGGTTAGCACATATTGGTGAAAGGTCATTAAAGCAAATCTGCAGGGACCAAAGTGTACTTGGACTTCCTAATTTGTCAAAACAACATACGATTTATAAGTGTAGTGCATGTCAATTTGGAAAGTCTCACAGGTTACCATTCATGAAGAAAGGTTATATGCATGGAGATCTCTTGGAGTTGGTTCATACAGATGTATGGGGACCTAGCAAGGAAGCTTCAATATCTGGATCAAGGTATTATGTTTCCTTTATTGATGATTGCAGCAGATGGACTATCCTATTCTTTATGAAACACAAAGATGAAGTTTTTTCATGTTTCAAAAGATATTTGGCTCTTGTGGAGAATCAAACAGGTAAATCACTAAAAAAGCTAAGGTCAGATGGAGGGGGAGAATACTTCTCCCATGAGTTTGATTCTTTTCTTCAAGAAAGAGGAATCAAAAGAGAGGTAACTACAAGGTACACTCCTGAGCAAAATGGAGTGGCAGAAAGGAGGAATAGGACAATTGTTGAAGCTGCAAGGTCTATGTTAAATGAAAAGCATTTACCTAATTACTTATGGGCTGAGGCTGTATCTACAGCCACTTACTTGATTAACAGGTTGCCTTCAAAATCCCTTGATGGGATGACTCCATATGAGGCTTGGAATGGAAGAAGACCAAGCTTAGATCATTGTAAAATTTTTGGATGTATTGCTTTTGCTCATGTTCCTTCACAGGTTAGAGGCAAGATGGATCCAAAGGCAGAAAGATGTGTATTTATTGGATATGACAACAATCAAAAGGGCTACAGGTTATACAACCCTACCAACAAAGGATTCTTGGTAAGCAGAGATGTAGTTTTTGATGAGAACAATTCATGGTATGAAGATTCATGCAGGAAGATCAATTTACCATATGATCTTGAAGAAGATTTTCCAAAGCTTGGTAGAGAACAATCAAAGATTGAAGAACAAGACACCTCAGAGGATGATGAAGAATCTCACATGGAAAAGGTCAAAGCATGGAAGTCTAAAGGTAAAGCAAAATTGCAGGAACTTGGACATGAGGCAGAATCATCACATCATGGCCTAAGAAGATCTATGAGGGAAAAGAAAAAACCAGAAAGGTATGGGTTTGACACCTCATTAGTAACTAAACATTCTATCTACATAGCACAAGACATAAACCAAGAGGAGCCATCATCCTTTGAAGAGGCCAAAGCAAAGTCAGAATGGAAGCATGCAATGAAGGAAGAGATTGAAGCACTTGAGGAAAACAACACTTGGGATTTGGTGCCCAAGACTTGATCCATGAAGGTAATAGGCTCAAGATGGGTCTATAAACTCAAGAAGAATTCTGATGGTTCCATTAACAGGTATAAGGCAAGGCTTGTAGCAAAAGGCTTTGCACAAACTCAGGGAATTGATTATGAGGAGACCTTCTCTCCTGTGGCAAAGATGCCTACTATTAGGGTTTTGCTTAGTATTGCCTCTTCCAAGAATTGGAAGATACTTCAACTAGATGTAAAGAATGCATTTTTGAATGGTTGGATAACAGAAGAGGTATATATGGCACAACCACCTGGTTTTGAGAACCAAGTTTATCCTGATTATGTGTGTAAACTTAACAAAGCATTGTATGGTCTCAAGCAAGCTCCAAGAGCTTGGAATTTCAGGCTTGTTTCGTTCTTGCAGGACAAAGGCTTTCAACCAAGCAAGGCAGATCCTTCACTCTTTATTAAAAAGAGTAATTCCGAGGTTATCTACCTATGTGTATATGTAGATGATATTATATTGACAGGAAATGATGCAGATGGTATGACGAAGATCAAAGATCAGATGAGAGAAGAGTTCAAGATAAGTGATTTGGGTTCACTTACCTACTTCCTAGGTTTGGAAGTTGTCTACAAAGATCATGGTTTGTTTCTCACTCAAAGGAAGTACATTAAGGACATGTTGGCAAAATTCAAGATGCAAGATTGTAAGATTGCAGGTACTCCAATGGAGGTCAATCACAAATTGAGCTCACATGAAGGTGAACTCATAGAGGACATCACATCATATCAAAGTCTAGTGGGTAGTCTCAACTATGCCACATTGATAAGAGTAGATATATGTTACAGTGTGAGTGTGCTAAGTCAATTTATGCACACACCAAGGAAACCACATATGGATGCTGCCAAAAGGATTCTCAAGTATCTCAAAGGTACCATAAATGAAGGACTTTATTATCCTTATGTATCTGATTTAGGTTTGAAGCTATTTTCTGATGCAGATTGGGCTGGCTCCAAGGAAGATAGAAGGAGCACTTCAGGTTATCTTACCTTTGCAGGTTCAAAGCTTATTTCATGGTCATCCAAGAAGCAACCCACAGTTGCTCTCTCTTCTACTGAAGCTGAATATAGAGGTCTTGCCATAGCTACATAAGAAGCTATGTGGATGAAGACATTATTCAAAGATCTTGGATTGGAGTTTGGAACTCCAACTATTTTTGGTGACAATATGAGTTCTATTCACTTGGCTGCTAATCCTATTTTTCATGCAAGGACTAAACATATTGAAGTTCATTATCACTATGTACGAGAGAAGGTTCTAAGCAAAGAGATTCAAATATCATATGTGTCCACTCATCAACAATGTGCAGATATTCTAACCAAAGCATTGGATGGTACAAAGGTTTGCAAATTCAAGGCTATGATTGGTTTGCAGGTAATCTTGGAAGATTGAAGACCTCGAGCATACTTGGCTTGAGGGGGAGCTGTTGGAGCAAGTCTATGACAAGCCTAAGTATTGGCTTGACTCTCACAAAGTCTTAGAAGAAGCTTTAAAAAGAAGACTATGTAAAGTTCACTTGTGAACTACCTCTTGTAACTTTTGAAGAGTTTACTTAATGTAAAAGTAAGAGAATCTTAAGTGGTTGAGTCCACTTGATCAAGAATGGAAAGAGGAACCACGAATTCGTGATTTGTGGTAGGTAGAGAATCAAATCAATCATTGATTGATTGGAGAGTGATTGAGGGAAGTTAGCCTCCCAAACTTAACTATAAATAGATGGCAGTTTTAGTCGTGGTTAGAGAGACCTATGTGAAGACCTCCAAGAGCTGAGCTTTATGCCATATCAAGGTGTGATTACAAGGCACACATATGTATCAGTAAGTAATTGTATTGTACAAGCAATATACTTTCATTTTCATGATTATTTGAGTTCATCTTTCCATGTTCTTGTGAAGTGTACTACTCACTGCCATTACTCTTAGTTTTCTCAGTCAGCTTGCAGAGATGTTTTCTCTGATCTTGGTGCATCATTTTCAGTGATTTAACTTGGTAAAGTTAGCTCTATAATTCTAATATATGCTCACAAATTTTCATGTCATTTGGATGTTGCAATCTTCAGTTATGTTCATTTGAAGTCAACAGGGTCTGTTCATCTTCACTTCTTTGTCAGGTACCCGACTTTTTCACTCATCTTGTCAGAGCCATTTCTCAGTGGTTACTTATCCAAATTCAGTGATTTAAATCTTGTTGGATTCAGCTTACTGTCTAGTATAACCATACTAATTTTCATAATCATTGAATTTCTAAATTTTGAGTTATGTTGATTTTTCTGCTCACTGGTCTATTTCTGTAGCAGCCCGTGAAAATCGGGATGATGTCATCACTTGTTAAAACTCATTCTTAGTGTGTGGTTCATTATTTTTGATGAGATTACTCTTGAAAGTTAGCTCTTTAAGTTGACTAGACTTCCCCAAGAGGAATTGAGCTAATTGCTGCTGCTCAGAGAATTATGTAAAACACTAGACAGGTGTATGAACCAAGAATAGCAAGTTTTCACCTCTGAGCTAACTCCAACTTATCTGTTTTAATCTATCTTTTTGAGAGTGATCTTCCAAGGTACATAGGGTGTCTAATACATCCATTGGCAAGCTAAAAGGGCCCACCATATATTCCTGGAGTTCATTTGGCTGGTGTAGATCAAGGATTTTGCAACACCTCTTCATCTTCAAGCACATACCTATCCATCTCTTCACAATGGGTAGGATCAAATCCAAGTGAGGCATAAAAATGCATCACTTATTGCCATGTTAGTGAATGGAAATTTGGATTCCATGTTTCTTAATAGAATGTAGAACTTGCATGCACTTAAAATATGGTAGTCTCTCTTGGAAAATCTCTCTTTTTATCCCATCCCAAAACCTTTGGAGACTAATTTTTTAGTTAGTTTGCCACCTATGAAGCTACAAGATGATTAAGAAAGTTGCATACTTTTTTTTTTGAAATATCATAGAAATTTTTGCTATTGCTTCCAAGAGCCTTATTGATAGAAGGAATCAGACCCATTGCGCATAGGTGATGCAATTGCGATCTAGATATCATCTTGCAACATGTACTTTTCTCCTTCAATTTCGCTACTTCCATTGCATCCTCCCCTTTCTCTCTTTTATTGAGGATTCTTCCATTTCTTAGTCTTTGGACTTTGTCTACCTTAGAACTTGAATGACTTCTGCTATACATTAGCAACCATCACATAAGTGAATAGCAATTATGGTCAATTGGATCTCTTGGCTGTTATGTTGGTCGATTGGCTCTTTTGAACCTTATTTTTTCTCTCATACTAGCTTCAAGGGGACAAATTGGGCATTTTTTATCGATCTTTTTCTTTTGCTGATGATGGTCAAGTTAGCACCGTATGTACTTTCTCAAGATAG
This sequence comes from Ceratopteris richardii, assembly GCA_020310875.1. Taxonomy (NCBI): domain Eukaryota; kingdom Viridiplantae; phylum Streptophyta; class Polypodiopsida; order Polypodiales; family Pteridaceae; genus Ceratopteris; species Ceratopteris richardii. Next base: position 139,601,445 of record CM035439.1, on the reverse strand, counting down.
ACCAAGCAATTTGGACGACTTCATTCATTAAGCTTGTCAAATCTCTTTGGTCCATTTTTATTGTAGTTTGACTTCACTTGATGGGTAACTTCCCACGAATTTTAGTTTTCTGACGTTCCTTGAAACATTGCATTCTCTAACTCTATATTGGCAAGCTCCATAGATTGCATATGAATTGTCATTTTCTTCTTGAGCTCAACACTATCATCTTTTAACATATGATTCTTCTCATTCTAACATAGAATCGACACAATAGACCTCCTTGAGATTGTTGAGATCATTAAATCTTGTTTCCATATCTCAAAAATCTTGCATCTTGACTTTTAATGAGGTTGAATCTTCATTCGCATGAGCTAGGAGGTCCTTGCTGATTGATAGTTCATCTACAAATTTCCCATAATCTATTTGAAAACTTTCAATTACTTAGTCTATAGTGCATTCAAGTTGAGATTGTTTTCTCTTAATTCGTTTGTTGCATATTTAGTTATGTTCTTTTGTGCTTTCTTGTCTATCAAGGGTAGGCATTCCATTGGAATCTATTGTTCATGATCTCGTCATTTCTCTCTCATAACTGTTGTAGCTTGGTTCTTTTCTTATTTAAGTGCTCCCTAGAAAATAACCTATTTTCCTATGCTTGTGATTTGTTTTGCATGGCTTATTCTATGGTGGATTTGGTCTATTTTGATTATTCTTCTAATTCACGTATTTTCTAATTTTGAATCCCAAGAGATACTTCCATCTCAACTATCTTGCTTTTATTCAAGCTTAGCTCCTTATCCAATAATCAAGATCTTTCTTTCACACGGAGTGATTGCAATTCAAGGTATGAAATCATCTATGAGTACCTTGACATTTGTTCATGCCACTCCTCTTCTTGATGGCATTGAATTAACAATTGAATTACTTGATTTGTTACGAGGATATTCAAAATGATATCAAAATGGAATTTTATTGATTATAGGTTTGGTGATGAGATGACGCTTACTCTTAAGGTGCATGAGCTCTCTTTGAAGAAACATGAAAGCTTGCGATTATACTCATTGTGAGTGGATTTACAAGAATCTAATGGTGAATAAGTGGAGAAGACGACATTTATCCCTTTGAAAGTACATGTAGAGGTAGGGCTTTGCAAAATTGGCTTGTTAACAGTAGTTGACCCAACAAGACCCTTTTTGGGACCACATGGACATCAATATGTATGTGTTTCTCACAAATTAGATTGTTGGATGATCCAAAAGACAAAATTTTGATGAGTAACTACATCCCACCCCTACTTCACATTTATTTGGCTCCAACTCATTGAGTCTTTGGTGCTTGAACTTGAAGAACATTATCAAGTGCATATATTATCATTGATGATTATGGTGAGATGCTAACATGGTGCTCAATTTGAGTAGCATCAATGGTGATGTCATTATGGCCAGTATGACCTCAAGAGAAAAGGCATGCCCAAGTTTTGCATATGGGCATCCATCATGGCTTTTCCCATATGTTTGGGGGCTTTTGGCCTCAATCTATTATATATTCGAATGTAGGCATTCTTTCCATCTCTCTTGCCAAATCTTGATGCATATTTCATTATCACACATTTAGATCATGGGGAATTTGTTACATAAACTAATGATTGTTTGTATTTATGAGTCGTGGGTCTTATAAAAAATCTATGGTTCATTGGAACCTAGTACTTGTAAGGTATTTCAATGATTTTTCTTTCTTCTGGCTTAAGATATAGAATTCTTAACTTCATCCATGTCATCTCGCTCTAATTATGCTGATTTTGCTTTATGTTCAACTTCTATTTAAGTTGATTATGTGTCTTGGAATTATGACTATGAAAGAATGATTATCTTGGACTCAAGATCTCACTAATGTATGTTTCAACCATGATGATTCTTTCAACGAATTAGAATTCTTTAAACAAGTGTAGATGATTCCAATCATAGAATTCATTCCTCTTATGGATCCATGATGTTTGCATGATTGAGTCCCATGCTTGAACTAGTTGAAAACATATGACTTGTAATGTACCTTGCACTCGTTTTCTATTACATATGAAAATATGGTCACTTCCTTCTTATGAGGTATTGTATATTGGTCCACATGTCATACTATAAAATTTGCATGAAACAATCTAATTTCTTATTTAATATCTATTTGGTTGATCCATGAGAGGGTTTTTATACCTTTTATTTTATGCATTTATTTCCCTCTAACCTCCTTTATCATTGGATCACTTTTTAATCTTTGAAGCTTCTTCAATGATGGCCCTCATTACTTTGATCTCCTTCATCTGGCCATTGAAATCTTGCAATTTTTCTTTGTTGATAATCTTTTTCTTGCCAATTCTCATTTGATCATATGTTTTCATATATTGCTCACACTTTTCATGGTGAACACGAATGATTTGTAATGCTACAAATGCTTCTAATCCCACAATATTCCATATGTCTTTAATTTCTTGAACTTTTTGCAATTCATGGAACTCACTTATGAAATAAAATAGACATATCCATTCTATGAACTTTCCAATCTACAAAAATTAGAGACATCTAGCATCCAAGTGGATATGAATCTTCTCCCACATACTCATTCAATAGATTGTTGGATATGTTATGTTCTTGTTGGGTAATTATGAGGACTTCAACCAGGTACATCTTCTACCCTTGTCTATGTTGGTGTCTGTGATGAGGATTACATCTGAAGCCATATAAAATTTTCATTATTTTATTCTTAAAAAATAAACCTTTTATTTATGAAGTCAATAGTTAGATAGTTAGTTGAATTGTTAGTTAGCAATGTATTGATTTGAATGACATTATGATGCACATGTTTATGCATAAAAAACCTTTTAAATGCATGTGAGTGGCATGTAATTAGCCCAACAAATGCACTCTTTGGAATATAGTCTCTAAATATAGTGCATAGGTGGCTTCGATATTGCCGTTGGTTATAGAAGGTTTATGATGAAATCTTATATTGGGAAAGATATGTTGGAATGAATGTTGTCCATTGTTGGTGTCATAATACTCTCTCTAGATTCCTCCTTTTTCCATATCATCTTGGTTCTTGTGATGGTCTTCTTCATTGCTAAATTATTGAATCAAGGTTTTTTTCTCCTTTTGAGTAACTTTGATTTAGGTATCCATTTTTTTGATTGACCTTATTTTTGTCCACTAAGTTGCTCAGGAATCCATCTTTTTATACTTTTGATCTCTTCTTGTTGTTAGGTTTACTGAGAGATATTGGTTGAGAATTGCCTCATTGGTGATCTCCTATAGTAGGAACCTTTGAGTGTCATTGTTTTTAATTTATTTTTTATTATCTTAATGATTGGTGGTCTTTGCTTGGGAATCCAAATATGTTTTTGGTGTTATCAAGCTTCCATCAAATGCTTGGGTGTTTATAGTTTGTTGTGGGGATGTGTGTAGATCATTGTCTCTAATCTATGATCTTTATCTTTGCTTTTTCTATTTCATTTGCTATATGCTTTTCTAACTTGGGGATCTCAATGTCTTAATTGTCACTCCTAAAGGTTTACTAGGCTATGCAATTGGAGTGTTATCTAAGTATAATGTTGGTAAAATAACGGGTGTGCCTCTAGGTTTCCCACATGAATGTGTAATGCAAAATGGAACAAAGAAAATGCATGCATATGTTAGCTATTGGGATGTTCTCATTTTGTTAAAGTTTTATTCTAGTGAGTCCTTACTATGCTGAAAGCTGAAACGATGTAAAGTGCAGAACAGGTACATCGAAAAGTTGCAAGGGTTCTTTATAAAAGGAAAGACACAACCAAAGGGGAGCATGATTGAAGGCTGTGGAACCTGTGGCTTGTGTATCTGAGTTATGAAATATTGAGTATGGTGTACTATGTACTATATGCTACATACTATGGGTTCTATGTGTTTGGCATAAAGTTTGTTGTAAGCTTTCAAATCATTGTGTACTACTTTGTGAAGAGGTTTGAACTCTTTCATGTATGACACATTGTTCGGATAATTGATTTTCAATAAAGACAATACTGTGCTACTAGGATTTCATGTCATAAGTACAATGTGTGTTGTCTACTAATGATGCACAATTAAAAAAGGAAGAGAAAGATGACAATAAGATAAAAAAGCAAAAATAGTTTTGCAAGTATTGTAAAACATATGTTCATGTCATTAAGAGTTGTCATAAATTGGCCACAAAAGAGGCAAAGAAGAAAGACCTTGGAGTGGTTGTTGTTGAGGCCTCTACCTCTAAAACAAAGTCTACTAATATAGTTTAGAATGAAGAATATGAATTTACTACTCAATGTAGCTATGATCCATCTTTTTGTGAGCACCATATGTATGCAATGGACTCAGATGTTTGGTAAATTTGATAGTGGTGCAACCAAACATATTAACTTGCAACATAATTCCTTCACTTCACTTGAGCTTGCTCCTATAGGGAATGTTGTCACATGTGCTAACAACTCCTTTTATCCTATCATGGGAGTTGGAAAGATCATTTTGACTAATGCTAATGGTAGTTTGTTCACAATGGTAGATGCCTTTCATGCACCAAGGATAGAAAAAAGAGTTATCCATTTTAACAATAGCCAAGATTGGCTTGGTTGTCAAATTTATTGATGACATGTGCATAATTCATTATCCATTGAATGGTGATTTTATTATCACTTCTAGCATTTTTATGTGGTGGGATATACAATCTCACAGATTATGCAAAATCTGAGAATGATTTAGCATGTGGAATTCATGATTCCCAAGCTATTTCAAATGTAAAGCTTTGGCATGCATGCTTTGTCCATCTAAATTTTGCTAGTTTGCTTCACTCGGAGAAATTTTAAATGGTTTCCTCTCTACTCAAACTTGAGGCACCCTCTAGACATATCTATTATGAAGGTTGTATTTTGGGTAAAATGCAATGCTCTTCTTTCCCAAAAGATGGTTCAATTATAGTTGTACATAAATCAAAGCTTGTTCATAATGATGTCTCTGGTCCTATGTAGACACCATCATTTGGAAATTATGTATACTTAGTGACTTTCATCAATGATATTTCTAGGTGTCCATGGGTTTATCCATTGAAAGCAAAGTTCAAAGTGTGTAAGTGTTTTATAAAATTCCTCATTATGGCTTAAAATCTATCAACATGTAAAATGAGCGCCCTCCATTTTGATCGAGGGGGAGTATATACAGTTTGAGTTTAATGCATTTCTCACTAAGCGTGGGATAAAAAATCAATGTCTAGTGCAATATAAAACTTAAGAAAAAGGATTTTCCAAGAAGAAAAATAGGTCTCTCATGGAAATGGCAAGGACTATGATCAAAAGTCAGGCTTTCATGTGTGGCTTGAGGCTGTTATATGCGAAGCATATGTACTTAACATGTGTCCCATCAAAAAATTTTTGTCTACCGCTCGATATGAGGCTTGGTGTGGTCGTAGGCAATTTGTTGCTCGTCAACGTGTTTTTGGTTGTCTAGCATATGCATTAGTACCTAAAAAACAACACAAAATTTGGGTGAAAAGGCCTTGAAATGTATTTTTGTTGGACATAGTTTTGAAAGCAAGGTTATTGTCTTTATCATCCACATACTAAATGAATTCTAGTTAGTCATGATGTTGTTTTTGTGGAAGATTCCATTCAACCCTTACTTTTATGTACCAAGGAGACATCAATTAGCTCACAGGATGTGTTTGACACTTTGTTGCCTCTTTTTACACGTGGAAAATCAAGTGTTGGTCCTTGTGAGACAATCTCTAAGCCTTTACAAGTTCTCAAATCATGATGCACATCATTCCAATTCATATGGAGATTTACATGATACATTTGTTGATGGGCGGATGAACATAAAAGAGGCAAAAACTATGCCTAAATGGCTAGTGCACTCTTTGAGAGATAGCAAATTAGATGCACACTCATATGATACTTGGTAAGGCTCTCATAGTGCTTACATCAGATTGTTATGTAATGACTATCTCTAGCCTTTGTGATGAGAATGAGCCTATTTCTTTTGATGAAACACAAAACTAAAAAAATTGGATGGCTGCTATGTAATCAAAATATGATGTTATTATGAAGGATGGTACTGGTTATTTAGATTTGGCTTCAAGAAAGAAGACCATTGGCACTAAATGGATATAAAAGATAAAACATAAGCATGATGGAACAATTGATATATAAAAAGGCCAGACTTGTTGCCAAAGATTATACTCAAGAGAAAGAGATTGATTTTGATGAGACTTTTGCTCCTACATGCCAAATGACCACTATTTGTAGCATCTCTACACTTTTCTCGCAAAGGAATTCAACTTGACCCAGATAAGGTGCATGTTATACTTCAAGCCCCACCACCAAAATCACCAAAGGAAGTTCTACACTTTTTGGGATAGATCTATTGACACGATCGTGACCTTTGCTGGCTTGCACATCTCATTATCCCACTCACCTGATTGACGATAGCGCCTCCTCATGATTTTCATTGGATTGATGAGTGTACTACTAGTTTTCTCTTCCTTAAGCAGCTACTTATGCAGGCTCCTATTCTTTAGGCTCCTCAATGGGACTTACCATTCCATGTATTTGTTCATGCATCTGTTATGACGATTGGAAGTGTTTTAATGCAACTCCATGAAAAATGGTATCGTCTAGTATTCTATGTTAGCAAGACTTCAAACCCCTACAAAACGAAATTATTTAGTAACAGAACGTGTCTGTCCAGGTCTTATTTATTCCATTGAAAAGTTTCGGCATTATCTTCTTGGCCATAAATTCACTTTCCATGTGAGTCATTCCTGACTAACACATTGTTGATATATTTAGGTAGTGATGTGTGTGAACACTCTAGGACCGTCGGGGCACTTTTTTCCCTCTTTAGGAGGTTTTTTTCCCTCGGCTTGTATATACGCCTATTGCCCTAATGTGCTACTTATCTTTGTACATTCTCTAGTAATACATTCAGTATTGTGTGTTTGTGCTCCAAGCTTCTTCTTCTTCCTTGTGCTGTTCGCGTGCTTCCGTAGACGTCTATCTCCAACAATTGGTATCAGAGCAGGTCGTCGCTTCTTCTAGGGCGCCGTCGACACTCCTCCGTTTGCAGTCTCAGATTCGCACGAAATTTGGTGAGCATACTCAGGGTGTTTCCGAGATCAAAATAGCTTCGCTGTGTGGTGCCGAAATCACGATCTGAGCTCGTTTCGGCCTCCGAACGCACTATCGTAGCGCTTGTGCAGGCTATTTCGTCCTTTTGTGCCAAAGGTATATACCAGTTTCTGTTCGCCAGTTTAAGCATCTCGAAGTCTGCTACAGGTCTAGCAGAACTCGTCTGGGCAATTCCATTCAACTTTTTGAGATACAGTCAATTTTCTGCATCAAGGTATTTTAGTCACCGGCCATGGCTGAAAGCAGTGATGTATTCCGTATGTTGGCTGTTGAGGATAAGTTGGATGGTACCAACTACCCATTATGGGCTTATATGATGCGACATGTACTGGTTGCAAAAGGACTGTGGAACATTGTGCAGGGTGTTGAAAGACGTCCTGTTACACCTGCGACTACAGGTACTACAAATACAGGTGCTGGAGGTGCTGGAGCTGATGAAGATGGTGTCGAAGATGATATTCCACAGATTCCTGTTCGTGCTGCTGTTTCTGTTGCACCTACTGCAGAGCAGATTTGTTGGGATGGCAGAGATGCCCAGGCACATGCATTGATAGCTTTGTCTGTCAAACGTGCCATTATTCCTCACATTCGCTCTTGCAGAACAGCAAAGGATGCTTGGGATACACTTACCACTTTGTACCAGGCTAGGAATGAGGCTCGTGTTGCTTACCTCCGAAAACAGTTGGAGAGTGAGCACATGAATGAAGGTGATTCTATGGATAGTTTTCTTACAAAGATCAAAGACCTGAAGGAACAATTGATTTCTGCTGATGAGGTTATACCAGATAGTTCACTTGTGCAGACCGTTCTGAATGGTCTTCCTGATTCATATCAGAGTTTTGCCTCTACTCTTTGGTTGATGATGAAAGGCAATCCGAATGCCTTGTCATTTGAGGAATTAGTCTCTGTTCTATTGCAGGAAGATCAGTCCAGGCTGAACAGGTCCATTATGCGTGTTGCGGATCAAGCTTTCGTGGCTAGTCAAAAGGGCAAAGAAAAATGGAGCTCTTCTACTAGTAAGCAGAAATCTGCAAATGCTGCACAATCGAAGAACCAGGATAAAGATGAGAAGAAATCAGAAAAGCAGAAATTGTTCTGCAAGTACTGTAAAGGAAATGATCATATTATAAAGAACTGTCCAAAACTGGCTGCTAAAGAGGCAAAGAAGAAAGAGGCTGGAATGGTTGTTGCAGAGGACTCTACACCAAAAACAGAGTCTGCAAATCTTGTGCAGGAAGAAGAATGGGCGTTTACTACTGTATGCAGTTTTGACCCATCTTCTCATGATCAGTGCATGTCTGTAGTAGACTCAGATGTTTGGTACTTTGACAGTGGGGCGACCAAACATATTACCTCGCAATGCAGTTTCTTCTCTTCACTCGAGCCTGCCCCTACAGGGAATACTGTCACATGCGCCAATAACTCCTCTTATCCTATTATGGGAGTTGGTAAGATCATTCTGACTACTGCTGATGGTAGTTCTTTCACTTTGTCAGATGCTCTATTTGTGCCAGGGATAAAAAAGAACCTGTTATCAGTTTCTGCATTAGCCAAGATTGGCTTGGTTGTGAAATTCGTTGATGACAGGTGTACAGTCCATGATCTCTCAAATGGTGATGTGATTATTGCTTCTGGCATCTTATGTCGTGGGCTGTATAAGCTCATAGACTATGAAAGATCTGTGAATGATTCGGCATGTGCAGTTCATGATTCTCAGGCTATGTCAGATGCAAAGCTTTGGCATGCACGCTTTGGTCATCTGAATTTTGCTAGTTTGCTACGCCTGCAGAAATCTGAAATGGTGTCCTCTTTGCCCAAACTTGAGGCTCCTGGAAAACATGTTTGTGAAGGCTGTATTTTCGGCAAAATGCAGCGTTCTTCCTTTCCAAAAGATGGTTCAGTTCGGGCTACGCAGAAATTGCAGCTTATACATAGTGATGTCTGTGGTCCTATGCAGACACCCTCCTTTGGAAATTACCTTTACTTCGTGACTTTCATTGATGATTTTTCCAAGCATGCATGGGTATATCCACTCAAAGCAAAGTCCGAAGTGTTCATGTGCTTCAAACAGTTTTTGGTTTTGGCTGAAAATCTGTCAGCATGTAAAATGGGCACCCTCCGTTCTGATCGAGGGGGGGAATATATGTCTTCAGATTTTAATGCATTTCTGGCTGAACGTGGGATAAAACACCAATGTACAGTGCCGTATACACCTCAACAGAACGGAGTTGCAAAACGAAAGAACAGGTCACTCATGGAGATGGCGAGGTGCATGGTCAAAAGTCAGGCTTTACCACATAGTTTCCGGCTTGAGGCTGTCATGTGTGCAGCATATGTACTGAACAGGTGTCCCACTAAAGCGTTGCAGTCTATCACTCCATATGAGGCTTGGCATGACCGCAAGCCATCTGTTGCTCATCTGCGTGTTTTTGGTTGTTTGGCATATGCATTAGTGCCTGAACAACATCGCAGAAAATTGGATGATAAGGCAGTAAAATGTATTTTTGTTGGGTACAGTTCTGAAAGTAAAGGCTATCGTCTGTATCATCCACATACTAAACGCATTCAGGTTAGCCGTGATATTGTCTTTGTGGAAGATGCTATTCAGCCATTGCTTTCATGTACTAAGGAGACATCTGTTAGCTCCAAAGACATGTATGATACTTTGATGCCTCTTATTACAGTTGGACAGTCTAGTGCTGGTCCTAATGAGGCAACTTCTCAGCCTTTGCAGGTTTCATATGATGATGCAGATCATTCCATTTCTGATGCAGATTTACATGATGCACTTGCTGATGAGAGAGCCGATATTGAGCAGGCAAAAGCTATGCCAAAATGGCTGGTGCAGACTTTGCGTGACAGCAAATTAGATGCACCTTTGTCATATCGTACTCGTTCAGGCTCTCATAGTGCCTCCTTTGCATCAGATTGCTATGCTATGGCTGCATCTAGTCTCTATGATGAGAATGAGCCTGTTTCTTTTGATGAAGCACATAATTCAGAAAATTGGATGGCTGCTATGCAATCTGAATATGATGCTATAATGAAGAATGGTACATGGTCTTTATGTGACTTGCCTCCTGGCAAGAAGGCCATTGGCACTAAGTTGGTATACAAGCTGAAGCGTAAACCTGATGGTACAGTTGACAGGTATAAGGCTAGGCTTGTTGCAAAGGGTTATGCGCAGGAAAGAGGCATTGATTTTGATGAGACCTTTGCACCTACATGCCGTATGACTACTGTTCGGAGCATTTGTGCACTTGCAGCCCATCATGGTTGGAATGTACATCAGTTGGACATTAAAACAACATTTCTGAATGGTGACTTGCATGAAGAAGTGTATGTTTTTCAGCCCCGTGGCTTTGTGCAGAAAGGGCATGAAAACAAGGTGTGCAGGTTAAAGAAGGCGTTATATGGTTTAAAGCAAGCACCACGTGCTTGGTATGAGAAGATACATGACTATCTGATTGCACATGGTTTTGAGAACAGTCCAACTGAAAGCACCTTATATGTTAAGCATGCTAATGATGTGCTTCTGATCATTGTTGTCTATGTAGACGACATGCTGCTCACTGGTCCTATTGAGAAGCATATTGCTGATTTCAAGGCTGATTTGCATGCCTCATTTGAGATGTCTGATTTGGGGCATTTGCATCACTATTTGGGCATTTAGTTTATGCAAGTTGATGGTGGAATGGCTTTGTGTCAAACGAAATATATTGACACATTATTGCAGCGTTTTGGCCTTGAAGACTGTAAGGCTATTGCCACTCCTATGGAGACAGGTTTACAATTGAGTCTTCATGATGCTGGAGATGCATTTGATGCTGTTCTCTATCAGCAGGCTGTTGGATGCTTGATTTACTTATGCATTACTCGGCCATATATTCAGTTTGCTGTCTCACAGATGAGCAGGTTTATGCATTGCCCATAAGTCACGCATTGGAAGGCGGTTAAGCGCATCTTTCGCTACTTGAGTGGTACTCGGCTACTTGGGTTGTTTTATCCCAAGGGGGGATCACTACCGCCAGATTTGCATGCTTTTTCTGACTCAGATTGGGCTGGTTGCTATGACACTCGTGTGTCCACCAGTGGCTTTTGCTTCATGCTTGGTAGCTCATGTATATCTTGGTTGAGCAAGAAGCAACCTACTGTGGCCACTTCCAGTTGTGAGGCTGAGTATAGGGCAGCTTTCACACCGACTGTTGAGTGTGTGTGGCTCAGACGCCTTATGGTTGATTTGGGTGTTGGCCAGTCTTTTGCCACCACCATCTTCACTGACAGTCAGAGCGCATTGGCAGTTGCGAGGAACCCTGTGTTCCATGCTCGCACTAAGCACATTGAGGTGCATTATCACTATGTCAGGGAGAGGTTCTCTGCTGGGGAGATCAGCTTGGCATATGTGCCCACGCAGGAGAACATTGCAGACCTTTTCACGAAGGCTCTGCCTAGGGAGAAGTTTGAAGCTTTCCGCAAAGCTTTGGGCTTACTTCCTTTTGTGGAGTGATTTCCACATAGCTTGGCACTTCCTTATACATGAGTGCCAGTTCCTTGTTCACCGGATCACTCCCAAGGGGGATTTGTTGATATATTTAGGTAGTGATGTGTGTGAACACTCTAGGACCGCCAGGGCACTTTTTTCCCTCTTTAGGAGGTTTTTTTTCCCCCGGCTTGTATATACGCCTATTGCCCTAATGGGCTACTTATCTTTGTACATTCTCTAGTAATACATTCAGTATTGTGTGTTTGTGCTCCAAGCTTCTTCTTCTTCCTTGTGCTGTTCGCGTGCTTCCGCAGACGTCTATCTCCAACACACATTGGGTTCTCCTTTTGCAGGAATTCGATTATGATGTTATTCATAAGCTCAATTTCTCTCACGCTATCGCTAACTTCCTTTCCACCTAGATTTGGGTGAAGCTCCGATTGGGGTGGATGATTCATCTCTTGGCATCTACACTATTCAGCCTAGCACTTCTCTGGTTCATTGGGATCTAGGCGACTCTTAGTATGATATTCTGATGACTTTCTTGACTACTAATTGTCCTCTAGATTCCCTTCCCATTCTTGCTTGGAAGAAGTTGGCATTGTATAGCTATCAATTTTGTATTATTGCTAGTCAATTGTACCACTTGGATCCTTCGGGTGCTTGGCTCCACAGTGTTCCCAATCATGAGGTTCCTTCAGTCTTGGCCTTATCACATTCCTCTCCCACTAGTGGTCATTTTCTAGTGGATTTAACATATAAGAGGCTCTTGTAGAGTGGACTTTAGTGGTCCATGATGCAGTGTGATGCTCATGCATATGTGTGGACTTGTGATCCTTGTCAACATACTAGACAACCCCTTCCTTGGTATAATTTTCCTCTTCAAGCCATCCTCTCCCTTGAACCCTTTCATAAGTGGGGATTGGAATTCATTGGTCCAATCACTTCTCCTATTGTCGTTACTAGTAATCAGTACATTCTTACCTGCATAGGCTATGCAATGTGTTGGGTTGAAGCATGGGCTGTTGAGTTGGCCACATATTTGGTGGTTGCTAAATGTTCAACTCGAGATATCTTTCCATGTTTTGGTCTTCCTTTGGAAATTGTATCTAATCCAGACACACATTTCTCTAATGACTTGATTCAGACCCTCACACAATCTTTCCATATTACCCATAAATTCAATACCCCTTATTATCCAAGAGCTAATGGTTTAGCTGAAAGTACTAACAAGACCCTATTGATTATGTTAAAGAAACTCATTATTGATTGTCCCAAATGTTGGGATCAATTATTTCCTAGTATATTATGGGTGTATTGAACTACTTATAAAATAGCTACTAGTTATACACATTTTAAATTGGCTTATGGGATTGAGGCAACTACTCCTATGGAACTTGTGGTTCCTAGCGTGCGGGTGGATTTTGAGAAAAAACTGTTGTCTGAAGACTTCTTGTATGCTCAGATTGATGAACTTCGTCTGTTAGATAAACTTCTCATACAAGACCTCTCAATTCTTACACCTCCGTAGGTTATCTCGATTCACCCTCCTATAGTGGGATGTTACTAACCCCACTGTTGAGAATATCATTTGGTCCATCATTGTCAAACTTGCTTTCATGGTGCTCTCGACTGTTCCCCTTAGTAATACTAAATTGTGCATGACACGAACCGAGGTTGGGAAGTGATTTTTCCTACCCATCGATGGTAGCTCCTTGGTTGTGTGAATTTCTCATGCTCACATGGAACAATTGTTTCCTTGTCACTGTACTAATGAATATGCCATCAGCTGCCACCCTAAATCGGAGTGTTCTATCCTCCAGTTCATGTTGATCACCATGAATCCCCAACAGCACCCATACGATGAATCTATATAGTTTTATTCCCTCATTTTCATTGTAGCCCATGGCCCACTTAATTGGTCAGTTGTGTTGTTTAATCAAATTCATAGGGAATGCCAAGTGATTGTTAGGCAGTTAGACTAGGATCATCATTCAAAAACCAGCCTTATCTTCTTTCCATACTCTATCCCGGTGAATTCCCCATAGCTATTTGTGTTCTTCTAATCCCATCTTCACTCGCTCTTCCATCCTCACCCACCAAAGAAGAAGATGAGAGTGTAAATCTCATCTTTTGATGTGCAAAAAGACCTCATCAAGTCCAAAGCGATGTTCATACTTTTGGTTTGGGATCTATTGCAAAACCATCTGCCGCTACTCCTCAAGCCTCTCTTGCTGCTTCCACTGAATCTTTCCATTCTTGTGGTGGTTCTATCCAACCCTCTTCCAATTCCTCTCTCCCATCGATCAACCCTATTGCTCCTTTGGATTAGGAAATGTAGGATGTAGTACCCTCTCTGCCTCCATCACCACCATCACCATCATCTCCTCTTCGTGCTATGTCGTAGTTATCTTCTTCCACCTCTTCTCCAAATTATTCTTCACCAAGAACTCCTCCGAGTCCAGGATGATCATCAACATTGCCACCCATTCTCCTTGGAGTAATCCTGTAAGAGAAGAGCCTACTGATGAAGATGTACCCAATCTTCCACCTCTCCCTCCACGACATGAACAATTATGGCAATTTCGTGTCAACGATCAGTGTGGGATTCATGAATTCAATCATCTTATCACATACCTTGTTCATATGCAATCTCTTATTGCCCATGACATGAATTATTATCATCAAAACCTATGCAACATTGAATAATCATAATATGTGACTGCAACAACATGTTTAGCACCTATTGGATGAAGTAGTAGCCAAAGCATTGGACAAACACCAACTCTCTGACATGTTATATAGAGAATCCAAACATCTCGCTTATTGTAAGGGTTACTATGAGGAAGCTATGTGAGATACCAAAGAATATAAGAAGAAAGATTAGAATCTTCAAGAGGCACATAGATGCCATGTGCTCAGAATTCAAGAACTTGAAAAAGAAACGATGGTGCAACATGATGGTATTAATGAAGTCAATTTTCAACTACAGCAACAGGTCCAAGACTTTGAGCTTCTACAATAGACTGTAATTGCTTTGCAAGAGACGAATGAGCAACTGTCTGTCAAAATTTCTTAACAAGTTATGGCTCAATTCCAAAATTGTCTTAACCCTCTTCAAACTCAACTGGAGCAAGAATTGACTTTGAAGATGCAAGATCTTCAAACTCCGTAGATCGAACGATGCCATCAAAAACACATTATGAAACAACACTTCTACTTGTAGGAAGGATTTGGTTTGCAACTAGACAAGGTTCAGATCAAATCCATAGTCACATTGGCATCAACTTCCAATGGCACAATTGAAGGGGCAGTTACATTACAACCCATCGAAGTCTAGGAATTGTTGAAGACGATGATTGAGAAGATTCAATCTACATTCCAAGATGCCAAGGACTCTTTTAGGGCTAATATTCATTACCCCTCAAATGAAGAGCAAGAGGATGTAGCATAAACAACATATAAATCTATCCTTTTGGGTTCAAGTCCTCAGTGTGTTCTAATGTTAGGGCACCAGAAGGCATTTTTGTATAAGTCATATTCTTTTCAGTGAAATGATTGAACTTGAGGCTATCTTAAGGGAAATTAAAGCTAAACTGATAGAGATCGCATCTCATCCACACTCAGACAACTCATCACCCTCATTACACCAAAACCATCCCACCGAACCACCACCACCCAAAGAAGGATTGGTCCTAGTAGATCCTA
This sequence comes from Ceratopteris richardii, assembly GCA_020310875.1. Classification (NCBI taxonomy): domain Eukaryota; kingdom Viridiplantae; phylum Streptophyta; class Polypodiopsida; order Polypodiales; family Pteridaceae; genus Ceratopteris; species Ceratopteris richardii. Next base: position 139,586,104 of record CM035439.1, on the reverse strand, counting down.
CCCCAAAGGATCTCAACATGATGTTCAAGACATATCAAGTCAAAATCCAAGAAAGGCAAAATGTACCATAATTAGATAAGTGTTATCATAGAGCCAACTCAAAAATTGAAAGAACTAAGTTGTGTGTGAAAATGGTGGAATTGGCACAAACAATGTTTGAGGCTAGCCATCTTTTCAATTACTCTAATTCAACCAAGGCACAATTGCACTTTGATGGATTTTCAAAGAGACTAGAGAAGATAATACCCAAATCTGAAAAGTTAGCTACATAGAAGGTAAGTAATGATAGAAATCAAAAGAATAATCTTGCCTCCCAAGGAAGCTTATGTCACTAATTCCACTAATCCAAAAATCTCTTCTTCTATGAATCACTACTCACAAGAGTTCTTAAGATAGATTCAAGAGGAGAAATGGGCCAAGGAGAGTGAGAATCCTCCCCCATTGAGCTTATGGATGATCTTCATGATCAATTCCCTTAGGACATTCCATCTATCTATGGAGAACATGAAGATGCACAAGCTAGTGAATGATTAGACTTCGAATCCAACTCTCTATAGGAATCACCTCAGTTCACAGGCCCATGGGAGTCTAAGTCTATTCAAATGAGAGCCACTACTTTCATGGTAAGAAATAAGGAGTAAATCATACCTAAAAACAATGATATGCTAAAGAACACTAAAGTATAGTGTCATCTCACCTTAGAGGATCCATTGAGAGTGAAACCAGAAGTGTGGAAGCATGGTGGCAAATCAAATGCTAGAAGTAACTAAGCCAACCTCTCTGGTAGGAACACATAAGACAGTCTCAGAGATAACCTTGGATAGGATAGGAGATATGAGTGAAGGATAATAAGGAAATACCCATCTCCCTATTACCTATCACGGATATACCACCAAAGCATTTTTGTACTCAAAAGCAGGTGTTGCCATTGCTACCACATCCTTATGGAAGCATTGGGGCAAGCTGGCACTCATGCCAATGAGGATGAAATTGCAAATCATAGATGGACACATTGAGAATCCTCTCGAATTGCTAGAAGGGATAACTCTCACCACTTGTGGTGTGGAGTTTGAACACACATTCACCATATGTGCCTTTGGCAAGAGCCATATTTACGAGATGATCTTAGGTAGACCATTCATGTGATAGCTGTAGATAGTATAAGATTGGGGAACCAATTCTTTGTACTTGCAACACTTGGGAGCCACCCCCAAGGTCAATCTCAAGGACTACTCATATAGAGATGTACCCCCCTTACAATGGAACCCCATCCATAGAGCATCAGATGCCATAGAGTCAGTGCACTCTATTGGATTAGGATCCTCTTGGATGCATGAAGACACCCACTTATGGATGTGTAAATTTGCAATGGAAGAAGAGAAGAGAGCAATTGTGAGAGATGTAGGTGCTAATGAGACCCCTAGATCAATCAGATACCCAACTTATGCACCGATGGCATTCTTCAACCCCATGGTTGGGCCAAAATCCTAGCCACCATGGACATAGCAGTCAATGAAGAATAATGGACTCCCCATTGCAATGAAGATGGCTATGCCATTTCAGTTTTCATGATAGAACCAATCATGTGTGATTTGGTTATTGAAGAGAGTGAACCTGGCTTGAGTGAACCCAAAGAAGACATTGATGAAGATGAAGTTTTCATTCTCATGCAACCTTTTTGTGCTTCAGAGGAAGAGTATCTCTATTTAATAGAGGTCAAAACTCAAGAGGAGGAAAGATCAAAGAAGGAAGAAATATTAATGTTGACCAAGAAGAAGAAAAGAGAGAAACCTATAAACAAGCCAGTAGAGGATGAGAACCCCTTTCAAGTCCTAGAAAACATTAGGAAATACAAAATAGAAGGTCAAAAGGTCATGATCCGGATGCAAAATAGAGAGGCCCTCATAGGAGTGGCATATGACAACAAAGAGAAGACCAAGAAAATTATTGTGACCATAGAAGATGGTGAAGAACGATGTACGTATATAGGACATGACTTGATCGAAGAAGAAGAAGAAAAGGATTTGGTTGCCTTATTGAGAGAGTATAGAGATGTGTTTGCATGGAGCTATAAAGACCTGAAAGAATAGACCCTAATATTTGTTCTCATAGAATTTTGATGTCTTTAGAAGCCAAACCCTCTAAGAAAAAACCATATACATGTAATGAAAATTATGCAGCAAAGATAACAAAAGAAATAGATCGCCTAACAGAAGCTATATTCATTTATGAAATTGAGCATACCGAATGGATATCCCCCATTGTGGTAGTGTGCAAAAAGACTGGCAAGGTTTAATTTTTTTATGGACCACCAAGCATTACTCTACCTATGAATGGACCTCGCAATACTTGCAGATTAGTAAGATGGTTTCTCTTACTAATGGAATATGACTTTGAAGTATTTGTTAGGAAAGACAAGTCCCACCTTAGGATGGATCACTTTTCTAGACCAACTGCAAGAGAGTCTTTGCAAGGAGTGTAAGATGAACTTCCTAATGCTTACTTGTGAAACCTAGAGGTAGTACCTAAGTGGGCCAAAACTATTGTGTCTATTCTAACTTTTGGACCTAAGCAAAAGTTAAAGAGGTGGTGAAATCCCAAAATTATCACATATTGGCAAGTAGTGTATACAAACACACCAATCAAGGCATATGGGCTTTTGTGTAGAAGAAGATGAGTATGCAAAATGGTTGCAATTAGCACATGTAAGTGCACTGAAGCAACATCATTCTAAACACCAAACCCTCTAGACTCTACAAAGTTTAGGCATATATTGGCCAACCGTGGAAGCAGATGTCCATAGGATGTGTAAGGATTGTCCAACCTATTGCCATAGAACCCTTGTAGAACATGCTACTTTGTATCAAGTATCTCTAATGCCAGATTGGAGCAATCCTTCAGTAGCCTTTGTGAAGACAAAAACCTTTCCTCAAGAGATGACATTAGCTAGAGGACAAAGCTTAGAACAAGAGGCTGCAAATGATACTCTCATTGGAGATAACCTATACAGACATGGAAGAGATTGATATCTTAGGCTGTGTGTCCATGAAAGTTAGTATATAAAGATCTTAGAAACTTCTCATCAAGGTGTGGTAGGAGGACACTTTGGACTAGATAGGGTGATCAAAGCAATATTATTTGTAGGTCTATGGTGGCCAACCCTTCACATGGATGGTCACATGTACGTGAAGAGGTGTGATACATGCCAACGAACTCAATATCTGATATGCAAGGACAAGATGCCACTAAGACCCATGAGGGGAGGACGTGCATTCTCCAAGTGGGGAATAGACTTTGTTGGTCGTATTAATCCCCTAGCTATGAGTTCACATGTTGAGTATATTATTGTTGCCATAGGCAATCTAGCCAAATGGGTAGAAGTGAAAGCCACTAGGAAGAACGATGCACAAACCACAACCAATTTTCTATTTGAGAATGTATTTACGAGATATGGTTTGCCAATAGAACTAGTCAGCAACTGTGGTGCCCACTTCTTGAATGAGTACATGGGATATTTGTTACAAGGATTCATGGTTATTCACAAGAAGTCGGCCCCCTACCACCCATAAGAAAACAAACAAGCAGAAAGCATGAAAAGGATCCTCTGCACAGTTCTCACTAAGTTGGTGAACAATAAACATTCTAATTGGGACAAATAGTTGCATCATGTTGTTTGGGCTTACAAAGTGGCCTATAAAATGGTACTCAATGCCACACCCTTTCAAATGGTGTTTGTTCAGAATGCGGTGTTGCCCTTAGAAATCATGATACCCACTTTAAAGGTAGCACAAGAGCATTAGTGGACCAACCATGAACTCTCATCTCAAATTTTTGATTTAGAACGACTAGGAGAAACTCGACCAAGAGTGGCTGTTGGGATCTACACAGCTAAGAAGAGACAAAAAGATCACTTTGATGCATATGTAAAAGATAAGGGCTTGAAGGTAGGAGACTTAGTTTTGGTGTATACAGTGAAGCATCAGAGGAGGAAATAAGAAAAACGTGGCTATGGACCCATGATAATAAACAGAATATCAACCAATGGAGCCGTCAAGTAAGTCACTTTAGAGGGTGATATACTAGCAAGTCATATCAGTGGATGCAGAGTGAAATTATATAACAAACCCCTAATAGAAGAAATGGTGAGGTGAATAAACACAACAAAGAAGCGCAAAGAAGCGCAAACGGCCAGTGGATCCCATCAGAGAATAGTAGATAGACATCCTTTTTTAACCTCAGAAGTAGGATAGGGCAATAATGAGAAGATGATAAAAGCCTTGATTGACTCAGGCACAACCACTAGTGCAATTAGATTTTCTTACTATCAAGACCTGCACTTAAGCATCAATCCTATTGAAGCCTATCTCATAGGATTGGGAGGTGTGGAAACCCCTTGGCTAGGTGAGGTGAAGCTCCCCCTTTCCATTCAAGATGTCCATACGACAGTTCAAGTGCTAGTGTGTTAGGATGAGGACCTCACAAAACCTCTTATCTTGGGTCAAGATTGGATCTATGACCATTCGGTCAACTTAAATCTAAGGAGTGGAGTTCTTCAAGTTTGGGTGAACCAACAACATATCACAATCAAACTAGCAAATCATGCACTCACTAACTTATGTAAGGCACTAGTTCATGGTCCTTCAAAGAATACACATGAACATAAAGATTCTATTTTTGTCCCAAGTTCTATAATGTAGAATGAGGCAACTCATGAAGGAGTAGCAAAAGCTAACATGGAACTCCCTTCTTTTCCAAAGATAGTTATCAAGCAAGGAAACCCAAGAAGTAGATGGAGTAGACAACCAAATCTTATACTCAAAAACCAATTCAAAACATGGTGACTCATGGGGTGAAGCAATTCTGGAGGTGCAAGAGCGAGTAACCCACGACTCGCTCCACAGGATGCCAAGTGTTGGAGATAGATGTCTGCGGAAGCACGCGAACAGCACAAGGAAGAAGAAGAAGCTTGGAGCACAACACACAATACTGAATGTATTACTAGAGAATGTACAAAGATAAGTAGCCCCTTAGGGCAATAGGCGTATATACAAGCCGGAGGAAAAAAACCTCCTAAAGAGGGAAAAAAGTGCCCCGGCGGTCCTAGTGTGTTCACACACATCACTACCTAAATATATCAACAAATCCCCCCTGGGAGTGATGCGGTGAACAAGGAGCTGGCACTCATGTATAAGGAAGTGCTAAGCTATGTGGAAATCACTCCACAAAAGGAAGTAAGCCCAAAGCTTTGCCGAAAGCTTCAAACTTCTCCCTAGGCAGAGCCTTCGTGAAAAGGTCTACAATGTTCTCCTGCGTGGGCACATATGCCAAGCTGATCTCCCCAGCAGAGAACCTCTCCCTGAAATAGTGATAATGCACCTCAATGTGCTTAGTGCGAGCATGGAACACAAGGTTCCTTGCAACTGCCAATGCGCTCTGACTATCAGTGAAGATGGTGGTGGCAGAAGATTGACCAACACCCAAATCAGCCATAAGGAGTCTGAGCCACACACACTCAACAGTCGCTGTGAAAGCTACCCTATACTCAGCCTCACAGCTGGAAGTGGCCACAGTAGGCTGCTTCTTGCTCAACCAAGATATACATGAGCTACCAAGCATGAAGCAAAAACCACTGGTGGACACACGAGTGTCATAGCAACCAGCCCAATCTGAGTCAGAAAAAGCATGCAAATCTAGCGGTAGTGATCCCCCCTTGGGATAAAACAACCCAAGTAGCTGAGTACCACTCAAGTAGCGAAAGATGCGCTTAACCGCCTTCCAATGCGTGACTCCTGGGCAATGCATAAACCTGCTCATCTGTGAGACAGCAAGTTGAATATCTGGCCGAGTAATGCATAAGTAAATCAAACATCCAACAACCTGCTGATAGAGAACAGCATCAAATGCATCTCGAGAATCATGAAGACTCAATCGTAAACCTGTCTCCATAGGAGTGGCAATAGGCTCACAGTCTTCAAGGCCAAAACGCTGCAATAATGTGTCAATATATTTCGTTTGACACAAAGCCATTCCACCATCAACTTGCATAAACTGAATGCCCAAATAGTGATGCAAATGCCCCAAATCAGACATCTCAAATGAGGCATGCAAATCAGCCTTGAAATCAGCAATATGCTTCTCAATAGGACGAGTGAGCAGCATGTCATCAACACAGACAACAATTTTCAGAAGCACATCATTAGCATGCTTAACATATAAGGTGCTTTCAGTTGGACTGTTCACAAAACCATGTGCAACCAGATAGGCATGTATCTTCTCATACCAAGCACGTGGTGCTTGCTTTAAACCATATAATGCCTTCTTTAACCTGCACACATGGTTTTCATGCCCTTTCTGCACAAAGCCACAGGGCTGAAAAACATACACTTCTTCATGCAAGTCACCATTCAGAAACGTTGTTTTAATGTCCAACTGATGTACATTCCAACCATGATGGGCTGCAAGTGCAGAAATGCTCCGAACAGTAGTCATACGACATGTAGGTGCAAAGGTCTCATCAAAATCAATGCCTCTTTCCTGCACATAACCCTTTGCAACAAGCCTAGCCTTATACCTGTCAACTGTACCATCAGGTTTACGCTTTAGCTTGTATACCCACTTAGTGCCAATGGCCTTCTTGCCAGGAGGCAAGTCACATAAAGACCATGTACCATTCTTCATTATAGCATCATATTCAGATTGCATAACAACCATCCAAATTTCTGAATTCTGTGCTTCATCAAAAGAAACAGGCTCGTTCTTATCACAAAGGCTAGACGCAGCCCTAGCATAGCAATCTGATGCAAAGGAGGCACTATGAGAGCCTGAACGAGTACGATATGACAAAGGTGCAAAGTCTGCACCAACCATTTTGGCATAGTTTTTGCCGGCTCAATATCAGCTCTTTCATCAACAAGTGCATCATGTAAATCTGCATCAGAAATAGAATGATCTGCATCATCATATGAAACCTGCAAAGGCTGAGAAGTTGCCTCATTAGGACCAGCACTAGACTGTCCACCTGTAAAAAGAGGCATCAACGTATCATACATGTCTTTGGAGCTAACATATGTCTCCTTAGTACATGAAAGCAATGGCTGAATAGCATCTTCCACAAAGAAAACATCACTGCTAACCAGAATGCGTTTAGTCTGTGGATGATACAGACGATAGCCTTTACTTTCAGAATTGTACCCAACAAAAATACATTTTACTACCTTATCATCCAATTTTTTGCGATGTTGTTTAGACACTAATGCATATGCCAAACAACCAAAAACACGTAGATGAGCAACAGATGGCTTGCGGTCATGCCAAGCCTCCTATGGAGTGATAGACTGCAGCGCTTTAGTGGGACACCTGTTCAGTACATATGCTGCACACATGACAGCCTCAAGCCAAAAACTATGTGGTAAAGCCTGACTCTTGACCATGCACCTCGCCATCTCCATGAGTGATCTGTTCTTTCGTTCAACAACTCCATTCTGTTGAGGTGTATACGGCACTGTACACTGGTGTTTTATCCCACGTTCAGCCAGAAATGCATTAAAATCAGAAGACATATATTCCCCCCCTCGATCAGAACGGAGGGTGCCCATTGTACATGTTGACAGATTTTCAGCCAAAACCAAAAACTGTTTAAAGCACATGAACACTTCGGACTTTGCTTTGAGTGGATATACCCATGCATGCCTGGAAAAATCATCAATGAAAGTCATGAAGTAAAGGTAATTCCCAAAAGAGGGTGTCTGCATAGGACCACAGACATCACTATGTACAAGCTGCAATTTCTGCATAGCCTGAACTGAACCATCTTTTTGAAAGGAGGAACGCTGCATTTTGCCCAAAATACAGCCTTCACATACATGTTTTCCAGGTGCCTCAAGCTTGGGCAAAGAAGACACCATATCAGATTTCTGCAGGCGTAGCAAACTAGCAAAATTCAGATGACCAAAGCGTGCATGCCAAAGCTTTGCATCTGACATAGCCTGAGAATCATGAACTGCACATGCCGAATCATTCACAGATCTTTCATAGTCTATGAGCTTATACAGCCCACGACATAAAATGCCAGAAGCAATAATCACATCACCATTTGATAGATCATGAACTGTACACCTGTCATCAACGAATTTCACAACCAAGCCAATCTTGGCTAATGCAGAAACTGATAACAGATTCTTCTTGATCCCTGGCACAAATAAGGCATCTGACAAGGTGAAAGAACTACCATCAGCAGTAGTCAGAATGATCTTACCAACTCCCATAACAGGATAAGAGGAGTTGTTGGCACATGTGACAGTATTCCTTGTAGGGGCAGGCTCGAGTGAAGAGAAGAAACTGCGCTGCGAGGTAATATGTTTGGTTGCCCCACTGTCAAAGTACCAAACATCTGAGTCCACTGCAGACATGCACTGCTCATGAGAAGATGGGTCAAAATTGCAAATAGTAGTAAACGCCCATTCTTCTTCCTGCACAAGATTAGCATACTCTGTTTTTGGTGTAGAGGCTTCTGCAACAACCATTCAAGCCTCCTTTTTCTTTGCCTCTTTTGCAGCCAGTTTTGGACAGTTCTTTATGATATGATCATTCCCTTTACTTGCAAAACAATTTATGCTTTTCTGATTTCTTCTCATCTTTATCCTGGTTCTTTGAATGTGCAGCATTTGCAGATTTTTGCTTACTAGTAGAAGAGCTCCATTTTCCTTTGCCCTTCTGACTAGCCAGGAAAGCTTGATCTGCAACACGCATAATGGACCTGTTCTGCCTAGACTGATCTTCTTGCAACAGAATAGAGACTAACTCCTCAAATGATAAGGCATTCGGATTGCCTTTCATCATCAACCAAAGAGTAGAAGCAAAACTCTGATATGAATCAGGAAGACCATTCAGAACGGTCTGCACAAGTGAGCTATTTGGTATAACCTCATCAGCAGAAATCAACTGTTCCTTCAAATCTTTGATCTTTGTTAGGAAACTGTCCATAGAATCACCTTCATTCATGTGCTCACTCTCCAGCTATTTTCGGAGGTAAGCAACACGAGCCTCATTCCTAGCTTGGTACAATGTGGTAAGTGTATCCCAAGAATCCCTAGCTATTCTGCAAGAGCAAATATGAGGAATAATGGCACGTTTGACAGACAAAGCTATCAACGCATGTGCCTGGGCATCTCTGCCATCCCAACGAATCTGCTCTGTAGTAGGTGCAACAGAACAGCAGCACGAACAGGAATCTGCAGAATATCATCTTCGACACCATCTTCATGAGCTCCAGCACCTGTATTTGCAGTACCTGTTGTTACAGGTGTAACAACACGTCTTTCAACACCCTGCACAATGTTCCACAATCCTTTTGCAACCAAAACATGTCGCATCATATAAGCCCATAATGGGTAGTTGGTACCATCCAACTTATCCTCAACAACCAACATACGAAATACATCACTGCTTTTAGCCATGGCCAGTGACTAAAATACCTTGATGCAGAAAATTGACTGTATCTCAAAAAGTTGAACAGAACTGCCCAGACGAGTTCTGCTAGACCTGTAGCAGACTTCGAGATGCTTAAACTGGCGAACAGAAAGTGGTATATACCTTTGGCACAAAAAGACGAAATAGTTTGCACAAGCACTGCGATAGTGCGTTCGGAGGCCGAAACGAGCTCAGATCGCGATTTCGGCACCACACAGCAAAGCTGTTTTGATCTCGAAAACACGCTGAGTATGCTCACCAGAATTCGTGCGATTCTGAGACTGCAAACGGAGGAGTGTGACGGCACCCTAGATGAAGCGACCACCTGCTCTGATACCAATTGTTGGAGATAGATGTCTGCGGAAGCACGCGAACAGCACAAGGAAGAAGAAGAAGCTTGGAGCACAACACACAATACTGAATGTATTACTAGAGAATGTACAAAGATAAGTAGCCCACTATGGCAATAGGCGTATACACAAGCCGGGGGAAAAAAACCTCCTAAAGAGGGAAAAAAGTGCCCCGGCGGTCCTAGTGTGTTCACACACATCACTACCTAAATATATCAACAAATCCCCCTTGGGAGTGATGTGGTGAACAAGGAGCTGGCACTCATGTATAAGGAAGTGCTAAGCTATGTGGAAATCACTCCACAAAAGGAAGTAAGCCCAAAGCTTTGTCGAAAGCTTCAAACTTCTCCCTAGGCAGAGCCTTCGTGAAAAGGTCTACAATGTTCTCCTGCGTGGGCACATATGCCAAGCTGATCTCCCCAGCAGAGAACCTCTCCCTGACATAGTGATAATGCACCTCAATGTGCTTAGTGCGAGCATGGAACACAAGGTTCCTCGCAACTGCCAATGTGCTCTGACTATCAGTGAAGATGGTGGTGGCAGAAGATTGACCAACACCCAAATCAGCCATAAGGCGTCTGAGCCACACACACTCAACACTCGCTGTGAAAGCTACCCTATACTCAGCCTCACAACTGGAAGTGGCCACAGTAGGCTGCTTCTTGCTCAACCAAGATATACATGAGCTACCAAGCATGAAGAAAAAACCACTGGTGGACACACGAGTGTCATAGCAACCAGCCCAATCTGAGTCAGAAAAAGCATGCAAATCTGGCGGTAGTGATCCCCGCTTGGGATAAAACAACCCAAGTAGCCGAGTACCACTCAAGTAGCGAAAGATGCGCTTAACCACCTTCCAATGCGTGACTCCTGGGCAATGCATAAACCTGCTCATCTGTGAGACAGCAAATTGAATATCTGGCCGAGTAATGCATAAGTAAATCAAGCATCCAACAGCCTGCTGATAGAGAACAGCATCAAATGCATCTCCAGAATCATGAAGACTCAATCGTAAACCTGTCTCCATAGGAGTGGCAATAGGCTTACAGTCTTCAAGGCCAAAATGCTGCAATAATGTGTCAATATATTTCGTTTGACACAAAGCCATTCCACCATCAACTTGCATAAACTGAATGCCCAAATAGTGATGCAAATGCCCCAAATCAGACATCTCAAATGAGGCATGCAAATCAGCCTTGAAATCAGCAATATGCTTCTCAATAGGACGAGTGAGCAGCATGTCATTAACATAGACAACAATTATCAGAAGCACATCATTAGCATGCTTAACATATAAGGTTCTTTCAGTTGGACTGTTCACAAAACCATGTGAAACCAGATAGGCATGTATCTTCTCATACCAAGCACGTGGTGCTTGCTTTAAACCATATAATGCCTTCTTTAACCTGCACACCTGGTTTTCATGCCCTTTCTGCACAAAGCCACGGGGCTGAAAAACATACACTTCTTCATGCAAGTCACCATTCAGAAATGCTGTTTTAATGTCCAACTGATGTACATTCCAACCATGATGGGCTGCAAGTGCACAAATGCTCAGAACAGTAGTCATACGACATGTAGGTGCAAAGGTCTCATCAAAATCAATGCCTCTTTCCTGCGCATAACCCTTTGCAACAAGCCTAGCCTTATACCTGTCAACTGTACCATCAGGTTTACGCTTTAGCTTGTATACCCACTTAGTGCCAATGGCCTTCTTGCCAAGAGGCAAGTCACATAAAGACCATGTACCATTCTTCATTATAGCATCATATTCAGATTGCATAACAGCCATCCAAATTTCTGAATTCTGTGCTTCATCAAAAGAAAGAGACTCGTTCTCATCACAAAGGCTAGACGCAGCCCTAGCATAGCAATCTGATGCAAAGGAGGCACTATGAGAGCCTAAACGAGTACGATATGACAAAGGTGCAAAGTCTGCACCAACCATTTTGGCATATTTTTGCCGGCTCAATATCAGCTCTTTCATCAACAAGTGCATCATGTAAATCTGCATCAGAAATAGAATGATCTGCATCATCATATGAAACCTGCAAAGGCTGAGAAGTTGCCTCATTAGGACCAGCACTAGACTGTCCACCTGTAAAAAGAGGCATCAACGTATCATACATGTCTTTGGAGCTAACAGATGTCCTCTTAGTACATGAAAGCAATGGCTGAATAGCATCTTCCACAAAGACAACATCACGGCTAACCAGAATGCGTTTAGTTTGTGGATGATACAGACGATAGCCTTTACTTTCAGAATTGTACCCAATAAAAATACATTTTACTGCCTTATCATCCAATTTTTTGCGATGTTGTTCAGACACTAATGCATATGCCAAACAACCAAAAACACGTAGATGAGCAACAGATGGCTTGCGGTCATGCCAAGCCTCATATGGAGTGATAGACTGCAGCGCTTTAGTGGGACACCTGTTCAGTACATATGCTGCACACATGACAGCCTCAAGCCAAAAACTATGTGGTAAAGCCCGACTCTTGACCATGCACCTCGCCATCTCCATGAGTGACCTGTTCTTTCGTTCAACAACTCCATTCTGTTGAGGTGTATACGGCACTGTAGACTGGTGTTTTATCCCACGTTCAGCCAGAAATGCATTAAAATCAGAAGACATATATTCCCTCCCTCGATCAGAACGGAGGGTGCCCATTGTACATGTTGACAGATTTTCAGCCAAAACCAAAAACTGTTTAAAGAACATGAACACTTCGGACTTTGCTTTGAGTGGATATACCCATGCATGCCTGGAAAAATCATCAATGAAAGTCACGAAGTAAAGGTAATTCCCAAAAGAGGGTGTCTGCATAGGACCACAGACATCACTATGTACAAGCTGCAATTTCTGCATAGCCTGAACTGAACCATCTTTTTGAAAGGAGGAACGCTGCATTTTGCCCAAAATACAGCCTTCACATACATGTTTTCCAGGTGCCTCAAGCTTGGGCAAAGAAGACACCATATCAGATTTCTGCAGGCGTAGCAAACTAGGAAAATTCAGATGACCAAAGCGTGCATGCCAAAGCTTTGCATCTGACATAGCCTGAGAATCATGAACTGCACATGCCGAATCATTCACACATCTTTCATAGTCTATGAGCTTATACAACCCACGACATAAAATGCCAGAAGCAATAATCACATCGCCATTTGATAGATCATGAACTGTACACCTGTCATCAACGAATTTCACAACCAAGCCAATCTTGGCTAATGCAGAAACTGATAACAAATTCTTCTTGATCCCTGGCACAAATAAGGCATCTGACAAGGTGAAAGAACTACCATCAGCAGTAGTCAGAATGATCTTACCAACACTCAATTCTCCACCCTCAAGCGAGTAAAAATGATCCATGGTGATTTAAGTTGCAAGGCCCCCGTTATGAGGAGAAGCCATTGTGAGAGCCTGAACATTTGTGGAATCCTAACTTCCAAGTTAGATGAGTTCTAGTGTGATTGTTGATGATAATAAATGGTCTTTGTGAACCTAGCCATTAGGTTAAATGGGCATAAATTTTCAAGCCATTGGGTTGCCATTCAAGGTAATAATAAAGGTCTTGTGGTTCCACATAGTTTCCCCATAGAATCTTAATGGGGGGAGTGCAAAGGGAGGCTTGCCACCTTCTGTGGGTCCATTGGGCCTATCCCCCTTGCTTGTAGGATCAAGATGGTAGGATTTTTGGTCATGGAAATACTGTTAGATTATATATTTTCCTGATTGTTTTGTCTCTCTCACTTACATTTATCAATATCAACTACCATTGCAAAAACTATATAAGCATGACCCATGTGTAGCTCTACATAGCATTGCACACGAGTAAGCCCTTCATCTAGAGTCTATTTAGATCGTCATCTAAGCTCCATATTGGGAACACATTGGTGGACATCACCATCTTTATAGTTGCATTGATCTTGGCAATTGTAGAATTTGAGTTCTCTATCTCCTAGTTTATGTCTCTCTTTGTCTGGGTCTTTGTATCCTATTTATTTTTGTGCTCTTTTAGAGATCTTCCTTAAGTAACTTATCTAACCACACGAGAGGGTTGATACTATCTTCCTCACTCTCTTTACATTCATATGCACATATGCCTTGGGTCACATGGCACCATCAACTACCAATGTCTCATTGAGTATTCCACCATCTCTAAGGACACATGTAAACCAGTCTCCCACATACTCCCATTTAATGACACTTTTTTCAATATTTGCCCTTTATTTAACAAGATTTTGTTTTAGCAAGCGAAAAGCAAAAGAACTTCTTTAGGATTCTTCACGTAGCCCGAGGATGAACAATAAGAAAGTTGACTAAACACGCACCCTAAAAGTGTCCATAATTCAAGAGACAGCTCCGAACTATGGGCATTGTGTCTCTATGTTGGCCATTTTTCTACATACACGAAAGTCTCAAGGGCGCATTGTTTTATACTTCTTCAAACTCCAAAAAAAAAAAAGTGAAACTCTTTGTGCAAAAGCCAAAGTTCATGGATTCATGATGTAGACTAATAATACTACATGTAGGCATTGAAACTTCACAAAGGATACTCATACACCTTATTTTCCACATATCTGCCACCATAAAAAATGTCAACCTCTTCATTGAGTTTGTGCATTTATGCGTATCTAACTTGCCTAAATTTGAAGTTTACATTGAGTTATTGTCCTGGATTAAAACTTTTTCTTTATAATTTTTGTAAAATTACAACCAGATTTTTTTTAGGAAACCCCAAACCAATATGATGATCAATCACCGACCCTTGTCACACTTCAACCATGGCTGAAAGGCATTAAATTGCCCCATTTTTAAAAAAGAGAGCTTGAAGAGATGATGCCGAAAAAAACACCAATATGTTCACATTTGATGACCTTTGCTAGGCACATATAAACGTGTCTCATCCATTAATATAGACAAATCCATGTGCATGCTAGGGACAAGATGAATGAAGCTCCTTTCAAATATCCTTACCGCAATGTGATACATGCGAGAGAGTTTGAGTGGTTCGCAAACAAGCTTTTGTACCTCTTGGAGGATTTTCCGTAAAACTTGCTAGCTGCCCCCTCTCTCTCTCTCTCTCTCTCTCTCAACACTTTCTCTCTCTCGCTCTCTCTCAACACACTCTCTCTCTCTCTCTCTCTCTCATCTGCCCTGGAGAATTGGACCTTCGTCAGCTGCCGGCCGTTATGATGTTGGAATATAAAATCTTTCTGCTTTCCTTCCACATGGGCTACGTGGTAGATTGTCAAAATACATATTGCAGAGATCGTGTGCCATGTTCCAATCTCCAATATTTCTAACTTATGGTTCTGTGGGTCAGCCAGAAAAGAGTGGTGGGCATAGACTATTGGCTGCTTTCAACCTTCCCATTTGAACGCAAGCAGGTACAGTTCTCTCTGGATCCGCTGTTCATGTAGGGGTGCCAGATGTGATTGTGGGTGTTCATGCAAATGCCAAGGCCATTAAACGGCGTTATTTGAATCTGTCCGGTGTATTGGCTTGGCACTATTTCTCAAAGCCTGATTGTTGTCGTGTCGTATCTATTCACCGTGTAGCCTGTGGCTTCTGCGAGCTTATGCATCTAAAAGCTTGTAGTTATTGGTTATAACCAGAAGGCCTGTTCAAACCAAAGATATATGGGAAATTGACTTTGCGTGTTTCAGCCTTTCACCGTCAGGCTTCATCATCGTTCGTTACTCTCGGACACATATATTTGTGTCTTTCCTGCATCGATCTTTTCTTACATTGTGCTTTCAGTTTCGGTAAGTCCTTTATAAAGTACACCGGAAGCACATATTCACGTCAGTTATCCAGTTTGCGTCTGCATTGTGCGGGGGGGCATTTCTTTTTTTCGTATCTGGCTTCTTCTGCCCCGCGCTTCGGTCAAGTTGCTACTCTTCCACGATGAAGGGATTACCTACAATGCGCTCCTCCCATTCCCAGAAATATGGGAGAAATTTGTCCAAAGGTAAAAGAATCTACAGGTTCATGGACAACGTCAAGATCACATTGCTGTGTGGGTTCGTCACTATCCTGGTCCTAAGAGGTACAATAGGTCTGGGCAATGTGGGTGTGCCATCAGAAGATGCCCATGATCTCATGCTTGAGATGCCGGGGCAGGAGAGCAATCTAGTGAACGGGAAAGACATGGACGCGGAAGAGGAGGATGAGCTAGATCTAGAGCTAGATCTCAACCAGACATATACCATGGGTCCCGTAATAAGCGACTGGGACAGGCAACGACGTGCTTGGCTACTTGAGAATCCAGAACTTGCACTGAACTCCCACGGGAAGTTCCGCATCTTATTGGTGACAGGTTCTCCTCCAAAACCTTGCGACAACCCGGCAGGGGATCATTACCTTCTGAAATCCATAAAGAACAAAATAGATTATTGTCGTATACATGGAATCGATATTTTTTACAATCTGGCACACTTGGATGCAGAGATGGCCGGATATTGGTCTAAGCTTCCTCTGATCCGCAAGCTCATGCTTACACACCCAGAGATGGAGTGGATATGGTGGGTGGATAGTGACGCGATGTTCACGGACATGGTTTTTAAGCTTCCACTCGAGAAATACAAGGATCATAACTTCATTCTTCATGGTTGGGAGAAAGAAGTCTACGAAAAGCAGACATGGGTTGGGCTCAATACAGGTAGTTTGCTCATACGGAACTGCCAGTGGTCATTGGATCTACTTGATGCATGGGCTCCAATGGGCCCGAAAGGCAGGATAAGGGAAGAGGCAGGGAAGGTCCTTACAGATGCATTAGCAGGTCGACCAGCATTTGAAGCTGATGACCAGTCAGCTCTCATTTACCTGTTAATCATGCAGAGAGATAAGTGGGGAAGCAAAGTCTTCCTGGAGAATAGCTACTACTTGCATGGCTACTGGGTAGCCATTGTGGAAAAATTCGAGGAAAACATGCAAATGTATCACCCTGGTTATGGAGATGAGAGGTGGCCCTTTGTCACTCATTTTGTGGGCTGTAAACCATGTGGAAGTTATGGTGATTACTCAGTTGAGAGATGCTTGAAGCAAATGGAGAGGGCTTTTAATTTTGGTGATAATCAGATACTGCAAATGTATGGTTTCGTTCACAAATCACTAGGCACCTTCAAAGTGAAGAGAACAAGGAATGATACAGACCGGCCTCTTGAGGAACAAGATCCTCTTAATCTGCTTCACCCTTTGTTTGTTCAATCTGCATGATATAATTTTAATGAAGAAGAGAGGAGTATCAATAGTAGCCAGTGCACAGCCAATTCAGTGAATGCGTGATGGAGATGTCAAGTTTTTTCATGAGTGCCTACAAATGAAACTTTTTAAGGGAACTGAAGAAGATGCAATTCTTCAATTTGATTGGGCGATCCTGGATCCTGGAATCCATAACTGTTCTGGTTCATTGTCCCATGTACCTGACCATAGCTGTGAGATCTACACGATCCCTGAGTTCTTGTAGATAGTAATGAACTTTACATGTTCTCTGAGAGTTCTATTGCGTTTCAGCTGTATGTCGATATTTTTGTCACTCAAGGTTTGATATATCAATGCAAGCATCTTTCGATGCATATGGTTTACAATTCTTCTGATGGAGAAACTGATCACTACCTAAGTTTTTTGCTACCTTTTACATGGTTTCACAGCTTAATTAACTCCTTGTAGTGGCGGGGCCAAGAAGGTTGATATTGACAGCCTTAATGCAATGCAATATTGATCATTACTTTTGTTCGTTCATCTAGTTGTATTAATAAATTTTGTGTATTGCTTATCCATTGTAGAGTATGCAGGAGTGCTTGCTCTTTAGTGTATTCCATATGACTCGAATTGATTCTGGAATACATGTTCAGAAGTTGTGGTTGCTGTGATTTTAGCCAACCTTACTAATGAGTTGCGAACCACACACGAGCACAGGACAGCCTATGCGTGCATGCATGCTTCTTATTAATCTGCACAATTCTGTTGAAAGCATGCCAGAAAAGGACTTGTTTGAACTCTGGCTGAATGGATATAATATTCTGACTCATAAAGAGCAGTATGAACATTGACCAGAAGACTTGATGATATGAGACAAATTTGAGCCTGTCTTTTGAAGTTTGATACTTGAGTGCTTCAATCTGAATACAACTGTGAACAAATAATTTATGGTGGTTTTTCCTTACACAGCCATCATAGAACCACAACTTCTTTTTGACAGACATCTGATTTAATGATGGGCAAGTCTGGTCGCAACATGCCATTTATTTATTTCTAGAAAGCTTTAGGACCCTATAAAAATAAAGACAAACAGATAAATTTTAAGCTCTTTGATTTGAAGGGTTCTAATTTTACTAGATTTGTTTTAAGGAGGATCTTCTATTTTTTACTATGCAATTACACTAAGTTCTTTTTTTGCTCTGTGAGACTTGCATATTCATGCTCTTTTTGGAACCAGTCAGAAAGGTCCATAATTTGGAAAATAACATTCTATGATTGTTTTGCAGTGACAGATGCCCTTCATATACCAAAGAAGCTAAAGCATATTTTATGCTTGTTGGAGTTAGACTTCTGCGGAAGCACGCGAACAGCACAAGGAAGAAGAAGAAGCTTGGAGCGCAACACACAATACTGAATGTGTTACTAGAGAATGTACAAAGATAAGTAGCCCATTAGGGCAATAGGCGTATATACAAGCCGAGGGAAAAAAACCTCCTAAAGAGGGAAAAAAGTGCCCCGGCGGTCCTAGTGTGTTCACACACATCACTACCTAAATATATCAACAAATCCCCCCTCGGAGTGATGCGGTGAACAAGGAGCTGGCACTTATGTATAAGGAAGTGCCAAGCTATGTGGAAATCACTCCACAAAAGGAAGTAAGCCCAAAGCTTTGCAGAAAGCTTCAATCTTCTCCCTAGGTAGAGCCTTCGTGAAAAGATCTGCTATGTTCTCCTGCGTGGGCACATATGCCAAGCTGATCTCTGCATATGTTCTCCTGCGTGGGCACATATGCCAAGCTGATCTCCCCTGCAGAGAACCTCTCCTTGACATAGTGATAATGCACCTCAATGTGCTTAGTGCGAGCATGGAACACAGGGTTCCTCGCAACTGCCAATGCGCTCTAACTGTCAGTGAAGATGGTGGTGGAAGAAGACTGGCCAACACCCAAATCAGCCATAAGGCGTCTGAGCCACACACACCCAACAGTCGCTATGAAAGCTTCCCTATACTCAGCCTCAGAACTGGAAGTGGCCATAGTAGGCTGCTTCTTGCTCAACCAAGATATACATGAGCTACCAAGCATGAAGCAAAAACCACTGGTGGACATACGAGTGTCATAGCAACCAGCCCAATCTGAGTCAGAAAAAGCATGCAAATCTGGAGGTAGTGATCCCCCCTTGGGATAAAACAACCCAAGTAGCCGAGTACCACTCAAGTAGCGAAAGATGCGCTTAACCGCCTTCCAATGCGTGACTCCTGGGCAATGCATAAACCTGCTCATCTGTGAGACAACAAACTAAATATCTGGCCGAGTAATGCATAAATAAATCAAGCATCCAACAGCCTCTTGATAGAGAATAGCATCAAATGCTGCAATAATGTGTCAATATATTTCGTTTGACACAAAGCCATCCCACCATCAACTTGCATAAACTGAATGCCCAAATAGTGATGCAAATGCCCCAAATCAGACATCTCAAATGAGGCATGCAAATCAGCCTTGAAATCAGCAATATGCTTCTCAATAGGACCAGTGAGCAGCATGTCGTCAACATAGACAACAATGATCAGAAGCACATCATTAGCACGCTTAACATATAAGGTGCTTTCAGTTGGACTGTTCTCAAAACCATGTGCAATCAGATAGGCATGTATCTTCTCATACCAAGCACGTGGTGCTTGCTTTAAACCATATAATGCCTTCTTTAACCTGCACACCTGGTTTTTATGCCCTTTCTGCACAAAGCCACGGGGTTGAAAAACATACACTTCTTCATGCAAGTCACCATTCAGAAATGCTGTTTTAATGTCCAACTGATGTACATTCCAACCATGATGGGCTGCAAGTGCAGAAATGCTCCGAACGTTAGTCATACGGCATGTAGGTGCAAAGGTCTCATCAAAATCAATGCCTCTTTCCTGCGCATAACCCTTTACAACAAGCCTAGCCTTAAACCTGTCAACTGTACCATCAGGTTTACGCTTCAGCTTGTATACCCACTTAGTGCCAATGGCCTTCTTGCCAAGAGGCAAGTCACATAAAGACCATGTACCATTCTTCATTATAGCATCATATTCAGATTGCATAGCAGCCATCCAATTTTCTGAATTTTTCTTATCTTTATCCTGGTTCTTTGAATGTGGAGCGTTTGCAGATTTCTGCTTACTAGTAGAAGAGCTCCATTTTCCTTTGCCCTTCTGACTAGCCAAGAAATCTTGATCTGCAACACGCATAATGGACCTGTTCTGTCTGGACTGATCTTCTTGCAACAGAACAGAAACCAGAACAGAAACTAACTCCTCAAATGATAATGCATTCGGATTGCCTTTTATCATCAACCGAAGAGTAGAAGCAAAACTCTGATATGAATCAGGAAGACCATTCAGAACGGTCTGCACAAGTGAGCTATCTGGTATAACCTCATCAACAGAAATCAACTGTTCCTTCAAATCTTTGATCTTCGTTAGGAAACTGTCCATAGAATCACCTTCATTCATGTGCTCACTCTCCAACTGTTTTCGGAGGTAAGCAACACGAGCCTCATTCCTAGCTTGGTACAATGTGGTAAGTGTATCCCAAGCATCCCTAGCTGTTCTGCAAGAGCGAATGTGAGGAATAATGGCACGTTTGACAGACAAAGCTATCAATGCATGTGCATGGGCATCTCTACCATCCCAACGAATATGCTCTGTAGTAGGTGCAGCAGAAACAACAGCACGAACAGGAATCTGCACAACAGCACCTGTATTCGTAGTACCTGTTGTTAGAGGTGTAACAGGACGTCTTTCAACACCCTGCATAATGTTCCACAATCCTTTTGCAACCAATACATGTCGCATCATATAAGCCCATAATGGGTAGTTGGTACCATCCAACTTATCCTCAACAACCAACATACGGAATACATCACTGCTTTCAGCCATGGCCGGTGACTAAAATACATTGATGCAGAAAATTGACTGTATCTCAAAAAGTTGAATAGAACTGCCCAGACGAGTTTTGCTAGACCTGTAGCAGACTTCGAGACGCTTAAACTGGCGAACAAAAACTGGTATATACCTTTGGCATATAAGCCCATAATGGGTAGTTGGTACCATCCAACTTATCCTCAACAGCCAACATACGGAATACATCACTGCTTTCAACCATGGCCGGTGACTAAAATACATTGATGCAGAAAATTGACTGTATCTCAAAAAGTTGAATAGAACTGCCCAGACGAGTTTTGCTAGACCTGTAGCAGACTTCGAGACGCTTAAACTGGCGAACAAAAACTGGTATATACCTTTGGCACAAAAAGACGAAATAGCCTGCACAATCACTGGATAGTGCGTTCGGAGGCCGAAACGAGCTCAGATCGCGATTTCGGCACCACACAGCGAAGCTGTTTTGATCTCGGAAACACCCTGAGTGTGCTCACCGAAATTCGTAGGATTCTGAGACTGCAAACGAAGGAGTGTCAATGGCGCCCTAGATGAAGCGACGATCTTCTCTGATACCAATTGTTGGAGTTAGACTTCTGCGGAAGCACGCGAACAACACAAGGAAGAAGAAGAAGCTTAGAGCATAACACACAATACTGAATGTATTACTAGAGAATGTACAAAGATAAGTAGCCCATTAGGGCAATAGGCGTATATACAAGCCGAGGGAAAAAAACCTCCTAAAGAGGAAAAAAAGTGCCCCGGCGGCCCTAGTGTGTTCACACACCTCACTACCTAAATATATCAACAATGCTGACATGATTTAGATTTCAAGTGTTAGACCCCTCTTTGGGTACTGCAAAAGTTCCAAAGTTGCTTTAGGATGTAAGTCCCTTTTAGATTAGGAGATTTGTTGATCAAATGATAAAAGTCCACTTGATTGAGCGTCTTTTTAAGTGGGATATCTTAGCTAGCTCTGTGCAATTAAGTGCTAAGTCCTCTCTAAGACCCGAGTGGAATTCACTACAAAGAGACCTTTAAGCTTAAAACAATAATTTTTTAATTCTTTGACTTCCTATCTTTGCAGTTCATTTTTCCACATAAGACATTAATGTAGGCTTCTGCAGAAATGTCTATCAAAGGGGCTTCTATCTTCACCTTCTTGTTTAGCAGATCTGATTTAGGAATGAGATACACATCCGATTCTGTTTTCTGGATCTATGTTACCTAAGTAGGCTGGTTTTAACTGGCTCTTCAACATAAACTGGCTATCGATGATTTATTAGATCAGTTTGGATGGGCTCTCTATTATTTGCTTTACAGTTGTTGATGGATGTCCTTGTTGATGGTTCACTGAGGAGTTCTTCGAGCATATGCTCCTATCCCTTCTATAAAATAGCTTACATATTCAAATGTGTCTCATGTGCTAGGATGCTCAACTGTGTCTATGCACGACCTTGTAATGTGGTCCTATATTAATGTATAATGTGGAAATGCATGACTTGAATGGTGCAAAAGACAGGGTTATGCCAAGAGCACATGGTTTTTGCATGTTGAGGCTTCCGATATTACTTGTTGATGCAATCTTTGTTTGGAGGTATCCATTGGATCTAGTTTCAGAAGATTCATTGGTTTCATTTAAATTTTCCATATTATTTTCTTGCCCAAAATCTTTTTCTTGTAATTCTCCTATCACTAGTTCTATCTCCTTCCTTCCTAGATCTTGCTTAGGAGGTGAGTGCAATTTATTACCAGATCTAAGAATCATTCAACTAATTCACGATTCTGTGAAGAGAATCGTGTTTTCCACGATTCTGTGGTGAGAATCGTATTTTCCACGATTCTGTGGTGAGAATCGTGATTTTCACGATTTTGTGGACAGAATCGTGTTTTCCACGATTCTGTGCTGAGAATCGTGTTTTTCACGATTCTGTAAGAGAATCATGTTTTTCACGATTCTGTGGTGAGAATCGTGTTTTCCACGATTCTGTAGTGAGAATCGTGTTTTCCACTATTCTGTAAGAGAATCGTGATTTTCACGATTCTGAGGTGAGAATCCTATTTTTCACGATTCTGTGGTGAGAATCGTGTTTTTCACGATTCTGTTCCTAGACAATCGTGATTGCTCACAATCGTTAGAAATACGATTTTCTTATAAAAATTTTGCTCTGGGAATCGCGATTTTGTGCTTTATTTCAGAGAATCGCGATGTTGTGTTTGACTACAGAATCGCGATTCTGTGCAGATTTTGAAAATTTTTGAGATTCTTAATTTTTAAGTTTTTATTTCTCCAAAAGAATCGCCTTATTAAAATTTTAACATGCAATAAAAGAATTTTAACAATATTATTATTTTTTCTCAGTAAAACTCAAAATTCTAAAAGTCGCGATTCCGTGATTTTTTCTATTTTCTGTGTTTTCTAAGCTCTAATCATCATATGAGAACTTGAAATAATGCAAAAATTTATTGGGAATTCCTTACCTTGCTTGCTTGATCAAAAAAATATCCAAAAGCTTTGTGGTTGTAGGAAGTCGCGATTCTGTCCACTCTCTCTCTCTCTCTCTCTCTCCCTCACTCAAATGAGCTTTTTTTTGAGATTCCAGGGTTTTATAGACTTCACACAATCGCGATTTTGTGCGATTTTCTCAGGATTTTCACTTTTCACTTGTTCAATTTTTATCCTTCAACAATTTTATGGTTTTAATTCACAATTCCTAATTTTTCATCACAAGTTACTCCCTTTATCCCACTGGTGAAAATCACGATTCTGTACCTAATTTTCAATTTAGTCACTTGATGCTCAATTCTCACTATTATTTTGAAATTTGACTTTCTTTACTCATCCACTTTATGAAAATCTCTTACGACCACTTACCTCAATACCCAAATGTGCAAAAATAATTCAAATTCTTTTCCTTACAGAAAATCGCGATCCTGTGCACAGAATCGTGTTTTTTTCTGAACTTCCTGTTTTTGCAGTTTTTGATTTTTCTTTCCTCTTAGTCCTCTTCAAGATTCTTCACCAACTCCAAATCACTTGTCACCTGCAATTATACACCATCAAACTCATAAGAAGCATATTTTTTGAGAAATTGGACAGTAACTTTCACTTATTTTTTTTTTTTTTCAATTTTCAGAATTGTTTTCCACTTTTTCTCTTCTACGTTCAACAATAATACTCCAGTCTAACTTTTTTTAGAAAAAATAATTTTTTTTGAATTTTTGGATGGATTTTATGAAATTGTTTTTAGTATTTTGCCCTAAATCAAGGTAAACACTTACTTTAGGGTTTTCTTGTTTAGAGGTCCATTAACCTTTTGTTTCATGATTGGTTATACTCTTTTATGCTTGAAATCTAATCAGTTTATGAGCAGAGCTTCCCAAAGAAATATGTGCTAAGAAGTGCAATTATCCATTCATGCAAAGATAAACTCAAACATTCTTCTTTTCAAGATGCAAATAACTCTTTTCTCAAGATTGTTGCTTTGCCTTTAGCTAAAGAAATGGATCTTATCTATTTGCATCTAGCTACTTTACTTGACTTTCCTCAATGCAATCATGTCATCTTTCCCATGATTCTAATTTAGATGAGGAAGACTCTTCTTCATTTTTACATTATTTGCATAAATATTTCTACAATTTTTTGACATTTTACAATTATTTCTCTTCAAAAAATGCTTCTTCCAACAATGTGTTATGCTTGATGCCACTCTTGGAAAATTCTACGATGAATGCTTCTAGCAGTTGACCTATATTTTGGTGATTGTGACTATTTAGGGGATGAAACCAAGCTAAAGCAGTACCCTTGAGGGTCAAACCAAATGCCTCAAATCCGTTGAACACGTCTTGGACCTATTAAGCTCTTAGCACTTGTTTGAACTCAGCCACATGATCTAAGGATCTTTTGACCCATCAAAGTATTTTGTCATTGTCTTGATCACCTGAGAGGGCCTAAGGGTTCTTGGGTACTCTCAGGGTCTAAACAATGGAAAATCATGTTCATATCTTTGATGGCTATGTGCTATATGTCTCGCTCTTTCAGATCTTACACTTTCAAGTCCTGATCTGTATCTGCCCACAATGTGTGCAAAGCTTACCTTATGTCTCTCTTTGGTTCGTTCTCATTATGCTTCTAGAACATGGGATGATCCTACACCTCCCTGATCATGAGAGGCACTAGATCTATGTAAGGGAAACACTGTCTTACCCTTCCATGTGTAAACAAGCCTATTTGGATCCTTCACCACAAATACTCTCTCCAAGGTGTTATCTAGATAGATTATCTTTCCAGGGATTTCTAGGTCCTTGAATTTGTAAATACAAACTCATGTTAAATCATTGCATTTTTATGATCTAACTCTCCAAAAAACTTCATCAGTTTCTTGGTTAACAAAGAGTTCTATGCTGAGTTATCTTGAGGAACCCATTCTCATGTGACTATTCTGGATAGGATAAAATTTCCTCGAGGAGTTCTAGGTTCTTGTCCTTCTTTTCCTAGATCAAGTTCTCCTATATCAAACTCTCATATGGTTGATCCAAAATCATATGTCCTATCTAGTAAGCTGGTGACCACATACATGGTTCGTTGCTTGTCAATATAAGAACCCTCTTTGAACTTGAACACTTGGTGTTCAAGTCCGAAGGGTTGATCTGGTTTTTTAAGTGGGACGAATGATCTTTGTAGCCCATCCTCATAGATGCGAGCACCTAATCAATTGGTCCTAATATATTCCAATTGCATTTTATAGGGACCTTTTAGTGTCTGTAAATAGCAGTGCTTGAGCTACCTGTATGTCTCTCCATGCTAAAGGCATTTTTGAATCATTTGTTTCTAAACTTAGCATATAGGGATAATCAATAAGTTGTTGTGCCCATGACCTAGCTGTGTGATGGACACTGGCTTTAGAAGATCTGATGCTTTGTCTATCCTAGCCTAGGTTTCTCCTTGATCTAAGGTTCATAAACTTTGTTTACTAGTACCAATTTTCCCAAGTAAAACTACATTACAATGTTCTTTTAAATCAGTTACTTGTTCTTTTATAGATTTCTCCAATGTAATCTTATCTGATAATAATCATTTTTAGGAATACTTGAGTTTCATCGCACTTTGGGATGTGATCGATCCACTTGTCCTTTTCCTTTAGGGTTTGCTGCAAGAATATTGTAACTTATGCTTGAACTTGAGTAATTAGGGTTTCTTGCATTCATATCATTCCTAACATGAATCTAATTAATGAATACCACTAATTGCACTTAGCCTGTACTAGAAATTGACTAAGGGGGTTGAGATTTCTTCCAACCTCGAGTTTGGTGCTTTGAAGAGAGCTTTGATGTCCAATAAGCATGCTCCCCGACCCTGGCTTTGTTCTATACTTTACCTCACTCTAGGCACCCTTGAATGGCTCTTGATGGACTTGTAAAAGCCCCAAGTTTAGATTAAGCTTTAACTTTAATTTATATGATAGACAATTTTGATTCAGGCATTTCTTAAAGACCCATTTTCTTGCTTGTATTGCTGAAAAATCCTCTAGAGCTCCCTTGGCTTCCTAATCCCACTTGAAGGTCAACTTCAAATTACCCTATCTGAAGATCAACACATTCTAACACACTCTAGAGCTCAAAAAATGGATTTTGGATGAAAAGGTTATGTCAATTCAAGTTCATGGGGGTCAAATGGACAAACCAAACCTCATCGAGATATCTATGTACTTGTTTAAGGCAACCATGAAAATGTCAGGATTTTCTAAGAGAAAATCGCGATGTTGCGAGAAAATCACAATGTTGTGACAACCATAGGATTGTGACTTTGAGAGTCAGATAATCAGGATGCTAGGACAACTAGAGAATCACAATGTTGAGAGTCAAACAATCCGGATGCTGAGACAACTAGAGAATCGGGATTTTGAGAGTCAGACAATCGTGATGCGAAGACAACTAGAGAATTGCGATTTTGAGAGTCAGACAATCATGATGTTGTGAGACAATCACGATATTGAGGCAATGAGAGAATCACAATTTCGAGAGTCAGAGAGTCGTGATGCTATGAGATAATCATGATGTTGAGACAACCAAAGAATTGTGATTTTGAGAGTCGAGCAATCGTGATGCTATGAGACAATCACGATGATGAGACAACCAAAGAATCGTGATTTTGAGAGTCAGACAATCATGATGTTGAGACAACTTGAGAATCATGATTTTGAGAATCAGACAATCACAATGCTGTGAGATAATCGTGATGCTGAGACAACCTGAGAATTGTGATTTTGAGAGTCAGACAACTGCGATGTTGTGAGACAATCGTGATGCTATGAGACAATCGTGATGCTATGAGACAATCGTGATGCCAAGACAGCCTGAGAATCGTGATTTTGAGAGTCAGATAATCGTGGTGCTATGAGCACTTGTGATGTTGGAAAACTAGAGAATCATGATTTTGAGAGTGATTTTAGGTGGGAACTTCTAATACTAAGAAAATCACGATGCTAAAAAAAAATTTGAATTCTACACAAAGTTGCAATTTCTCCATAGAATCGTGATTTTTTGACAGTTTTTGGTGGGAATTTCAAAATCAAGCACCAAGGCTTGTGTATCATGCAGGGGATCACAAAAATCATAGAAACTTGTACACACAAACACTTTCTCTCCTACTCTCTCTCTTGCATAGCCATGAATGAGAAATGAGATGAAAATGGGGAATATACAATCAAAAAGAAAAAAATTATGTGAAGATGAAGATGGAAGAAGATGGTGATGGTGATGATGATGAGTGGAGAAAAAAAATAAAAAAATTAATAGAAAATGACTATTTTCTACCTTCTAATGTCACAAATCTAGAATCTTACAATCACAACGGTCATCCTTGAGCAATGCTTCTTGACAAGGACATCAAAATTTGGTGTAGCCCAAGCATGAGCACCACCTCCTTTACTTGTCAATCTGTGGAGACGTGAGGAGGATATGAAGATCATAAGCAATTGTGGCAAGCAAATGTAAGTGACAAGCACATACATGCATGCACACACATGCACACAAGGCAAGATAACAAAGATAGGAACAAGGGAAGCTTTGATTCTCAATAACTTGATTACACTCTTCAAGAAGCTCTTTCTCTAACTCTCTCCCCCCAAAAATGAGCTCTCTAGCTCTTTTTATAGTTTTTCACTAGCTTTGGCCCTATCCAGACCTAGTGTGCAACCTCATTAAAAATAAGGTTCCAAGGCTTATTTGAGGGCTCAAACAGAGTCTTAAAATCATGAAAAATCGTATGTAGATACTTGTAATACTCCTCAAGGTTGAGGACTAGTTGGCTTGAATGAAATGGAGTTGCAAAAATGTGAAATGATATTCACAATGGTCTTTAATGATCAAAAGCATTGTTTTTATAGGGATTTCTTTTGAAAATTTGACATATACTTCTTGGAGCTCCCTACATGCTCCCTCTTCTTGTGGGTCCACTTCTTTGATGTGTTCCTATACCTTGTGCTTGACCTTGAGTGCCAATAGTAAGCTTTCCAATGAGTGTTTAAATGCAAGAAATAGTTGCATATACACTAAGATATGAGCCTCACAACATGACTTTGTACAAAGTGACGTGCAGCTGGAAAGAGTCTACAAAATGACAAAATGGCTTTTAAGATCAAATCCAACTACTAGAGCGATCTTACCTCTTTCTCTCCTTGTTGAGAACATGCTCCCACTCCACTTTTATAGTCAATGAGCATGTGAAGAAGTTTGCACTTTCTTCTTAACTCACCACTTTCACTTGATTTCCCACTACATGCTACTCACTACAAGCACATCTTGTATCTTTTATTCATCATGACTTTTGACTAGATTTTTTTCATCCTTAAACTTCTTTTTTCCTTTACCTTTATATTTGAAAAATTTATCCAAGCATAACTCATGTGAAAAGGAGCTTGCACATTTATCTTCAACACTCCCCTCAAACTCATTTGGGAGTTATCTTCAGCCATGTCTTCCAAATTTATTACATCCTTAAAACCTTTGAGTTTAGAAGCATCCAAGAACTTTGTAAACATGTCTGCAACTTGCTCTTTGGTTCTGATGAACTTTATCTCCACATATTTACTCAGTACCTTCTCCCTTAGATAATGGTAGTGGACCTCTATGTGATTACTCCTCCCATGAAACTTGGGATTACTTGCCAAGTAATACTTGACACATTATCACGATATATAGGAATGGTTACAACTTGCACTTCAAGATCAACCAAAAGATTTTTAATCCACATTGCTTCACATGACAAATGCTAATCCTCTATACTCAGCCTCCATGGATGAAAGTGCAATAGTAGGTTGTTTCTTCGAGCTCCATGTGATAGATTTGCTTCCTATCATGAACATATGATATGAGGTTGATCTCCTATGTTCCTTTTAACTTGCCCTATTAACATCGCCAAAGGCTTTGACTAGCGATTCTTCACCAAACTTGTAAAATAAAGCATGATTAACTGTATGCTTTATGTATCTCAACACTCTCTTGGCTGAACTTAAATGTTCACTTCTTGGAGCTTGCTTAAACTGAGAAAGGACACCAATAACGTAAGATAAATGAGGTCTTGCAACATTTGCATAGATTAATGATCCTACGATGCTTTTGTATGTCTTTACACCTTCCAATAGTTTTGCATCATTTGAGCAAATCTTTGTATTTGTCTCCATGGGTTGAGTGATTTTTTTGCATTCACTCATTCCAAATTTGAAAAGAACATCAAACAACTACTTCCTTTGAATCAAGTAGATGCCACCTTTCCCATAAACAACTTCAATTCCTAAAATCTTTTTCAGCTCTCTGAATTCTGAAATTTGAAACTCATTACCAAGCTTTCTTTTGATATCTTTAATCCTTGTAACATCATTCCCCATTATAATGAGATCATCAACATATATGCAGATATATACCTCTCTTTTCTCTTCCTTCTTCATGTATAATGAAGGATCTGCACCACTTGGGTTATATCCACACTTAATGATACTCTACCAATATCTAATTCCATGCTTGTGATGCTTGCTTCAAGCCATAAAGTGCCTTCTTTAACTTGCAAATAAAATTTGGATGGTTTTTGTCTTCAAATCCAACCGGTTGACTCATGTACACCTCTTCTTGTAGTTATCCATTGAGGAAAGCATTTTTGATGTTGACTTGGTATGATGTCCATCACCTTGAAGCTTTGATTTCTATTAAAGTTCCAATTGTTCCCATCTTTACAACCAATTTGAAAACCTCATCATGATGTATGCCTTGTATTTGTTTAAATCCTTTGGCATCCAATCTAGCTTTATGTATAGCTAGTGAACCATCATCATTCCTCTTTACTTTCATGTTGGAACAAAGAAATCCCATATTGATGATTATAAAGAGCTTGAAGCAAGTCAAGGATCAGAATGAAGTGAAAGAGTCATTCGAGAAAGTGAATAGATCTTAGAAATGTAGCTTGTACACATATGTACATTATTAGTTGAGAGTCCTTGTAAAATGGATAGAGATGATCCTTAGGATGATAAGGAATATGTAATAAACGTGGGATGAGTCTAGAATCATATGTATTTAGAAGCCAAGTGTCAATGAGATAGATATGTAGAGAGTTATCTTCATAGGTTAGCCTCGAGTCTTTCTCTGATTTCTCTCAGCCTGATCATGTGGATCATGAAATCTTTTGTACACATCTAATCTAGAAACTAATGAAGCTATGTTCAGAGTTTCATGGCCTAGTTCCTTTCATGCTGTGAGTATGATCAATAGGAACATGTGTATGTAAAGTATGTAGGTAGACCTCTCAGAGTCACACATTTTTTGGTGTCAATGTTTTGCTTAGATCTTAGTGCATAGTGTAAAGTTTTTGGTAAGTCAGCATTCAAAATCTAAGTTGGAAGATAAGGAAGCTATGGCTAAAAGAATTTAGAAAAACGGGATCTGTGCTGTGAGAAATCAACCTTTAGAAGTTGACTATGTCAAATTCATTGTTTCAGGAGAACAGTTTCTGACATACCTTTGATCTTAATGATCAAATCAGAGTTTTAATAATTCTTTTGAAGGTCTAATGAATGATATGATTGCGTAAAGGTAGCGTGGAGGTATGTATATCATTAGATTGAAGAAATCTGAAGATGTGTGCAGTATTGAAGTCAATCTTTGAAGCAGACTTCTTGAAGAAGGAAAAGTTTTCATTCAGAGAAGTGATAGTGAAAGACTTGATATTTTAAGGTAACATTTGTGTAAAGTTTGGTCTATAATTGATATAGAGGTGCTCTTAAATCAATATAGATCAAGACTTTGGTGATTTAGAGGTCTCCAACAGTGGTATTAGAGCCTGAAGGTGTAATACAAGTGAAATAAGAGCATTGGAAGTCCCGACTGTTACAGACATTGAAGTCTTTTCAAACTGAAGGTGGATAAGTTCAAAGTTTGGAAGAAACCCTGAAGAAGAACAACGTACGAGTTCAAAGGATCAAGAAGGATTAAAGCTTCATATCAAAGGTACATTATATTACCATAAATCTTAGTAATTGCAGACACAGACGATCAAAGATGGGAGAAAGCTTGCAGATTGATAATCTAGATAGGGAGAACTATGCAGCTTGGTCTGGAGGCACACCTCATGAGTAAAGATTTGATGGTATTCATCACAGGAGAAGAAGAAAAGCGTGTGTTTGAAGATCCACGTGTTCCAACTAGGGAAGAACTTGCAGATTTAAAGAACTGGATGAAGAAGGATGCTCAAGCTAGGAGCATCATTTACATGGCTGTAAATGATTATCTTTTACCTCACATTAGAGGATTATAAAGTGCAACAGATGTGTGGAATGCTTTGGAAGATCATTTCCAAAATACAACCAAGTCATGGAAGTCTTCATTATGGGCTGAGTTCGCAACCTTCAAGAAGAAGAGCACAATCAATTTCTGATTATGAGGCAAGGATGAAGGATATTGCAGATAACTTGGGAGCAGTAGATGAAGATATTTGGATAAGTTAGTAAGACAAATACTTACAGGTCTGAGAGGAGATGAGAAATGGAAGCCTTTCATATTGTCCATAGAATTGTCATTAGATCATTTTACTCTTGATCTTAATCAATTGCTATGACACATGCTAACTTTTGAGCAGGACATTAAAGGAGATAATGATAGGAGTGCAAGTTGTTGGAGCAAGTCTATGACAAGCCTAAGTATTGGCTTGAGTCCCACAAAGTCATAGAA
The DNA here is from genome assembly GCA_020310875.1 of Ceratopteris richardii. NCBI lineage: Eukaryota > Viridiplantae > Streptophyta > Polypodiopsida > Polypodiales > Pteridaceae > Ceratopteris > Ceratopteris richardii. The sequence continues at coordinate 139,553,928 of CM035439.1, read as the reverse complement.
AAAGCTTCAAAATGAAGACTATGTAAAGTTCACTTGTGAACTACCTCTTGTAACTTTTGAAGAGTTTACTTAATGTAAAAGTGAAAGAATCTTAAGTGGTTGAGTCCACTTGATCAGAAAAGGAAAGAGGAGCCACGAATTCGTGATTTGTGGTATGTAGAGAATCAAATCAATCATTGATTGATTGGAGAGTGATTGAGGGAAGTTAGCCTCCCAAACTCAACTATAAATAGATGGCAGTTTTAGTCGTGGTTAGAGAGACCTATGTGAAGACCTCCAAGATCTGAGCTTTATGCCATATCAAGGTGTGATTACAAGGCACACATATGTATTAGTAAGTCCATTTATTGTACAAGCAATATACTTTCATTTTCAGGATCATTTGGGTTCATATTTCCATGTTCTTGTGAAGTGTACTACTCACTACCATTACTCTTAGTTTTCTCAGTCACATTGCAGAGATGTTTTCTCTGAGCTTTGTGCATCATTTTCAGTGATTTGACTTGGTAAAGTTAGCTCTATAAGTCTACTATATGCGCACAAAGTTTAATGTCATTTGCATGTTGCAATCTTCAGTTATGGTCATTTGAAGTCAACAGGGTCTGTTCATCTTCACTTCTTTGTCAAGTACCTGACTTTTTTACTCATCTTGTCAGAACCATTTCACAGTGGTTACTTATTCAAATTCAGTGAATTAAAGCTTGTTGGATTCAGCTTATGGTCTAGTATAACCATACAAATTTTCATAATCATTGGATTCCTACATTTTGAGTTATGTTCATTTTTCTGCTCACTAGTCTCAAACTTTAGTAGCCCGTGAAAATCGGGATGATGTCATGACTTGTTAAAACTCATTCTCAGTGTGTGGTTTATTATTTTTGATGAGATTACTCTTGAAAGTTAGCTCTTTAAGGTACCTAGACTTCCCCAAGAGGAATTAAGCTAATTGCTGCTGTGCTCAGAGAATTATGCAAAACACTGGACAGGTGTATGAACCAAATTAGCAAGTTTTTCACCACTGAGCTAACTCCAACTTATCTATTTTGATCTATCTTTTTGAGAGTGATCTTCCAAGGTACATAGGATGTCTAATACATCCATTGGCAAGCTAAAAGGGCCCACCATATACTCATGGAGTTCATTTGGCTGGTGTAGATCAAGGATTTTGCAACACCTCTTCATCTTCAAGCACATACCTATCCATCTCTTCACAGTGGTATCAGAGCAAGGTTGGACAACATGGCAGATGGATTTCCTTCATCAATTGACAAATTGGACAGAGGTAACTACTCAGCTTGGACATTAAGAATGGAAGCTTATCTCCAAGGTAGAAGTTTATATGGTTATGTGGCTGGAGATGAAGTTATGCCAGGTTTTAGGAACAAAAGTCAACCAACACAAGAAGAGCAAGAAAGATTGAGCACATGGTGCTCCAAGGATGCACTTGCAAGGTCTTATCTCCTCAACTCTATCTCAGATTTTTTGTTGCCTCACATTAGGAGTTGTAAGACATCTCAGGAAGTGTGGGATGCACTTGAAGCTTTCTTTTCTTCAAGTACCAAAGCTAGGAAGGGGGAGAGTATTTTTCTAAAGAGTTTGATGATTATTTGTGGAATGCAGGTATAAAAAGAGAAATAACTTGCAGGTAATCCCCTCAACAAAATGGAGTTGTAGAAAGAAGAAATAGAACTCTTATAGAGTTTGCAAGATCAATGATGAAAGAGAAGAATTGCCCAAACTACTTATGGGCAGAAGCTATCAACACTGTAACATACCTTGTGAATAGGTTACCATGTAAAGCTTTGGATGGTAGAACACTTTATGAAGCATGGTGGGGTAAGAAACCTACTCTTGATCATTGTAAGGTATTTGGATGTTTAGCATATGCTTATGTTCCTTCACAATTAAGACATAAGCTAGAACCCAAAGCAGAGAAGTATGTATTTATTGGGTATGATGATAGACATATGGGTTACCGATTGTGGAGTCCATCTACAAAGCAATTTCTTGTGACAAAAGATGTTACATTTCATGAGCAAAGCACATGGCATACAGGGTCAACAAATGATTATGCAGATGTTGAAGAAATACAAAGGAAAGGGAAGACCAAAGTAAAGGTGTATGAAGAAGATATTGATGATGATGATTGTAAAAGTAAATTGCAGAGAAATGTTGAAGATGGGCCAAGATTTGATTCAGAATCAAATGTGGCTGAGACTTCAAGAAGTGAAGAGGTCAGAAGATCTTTGAGAGAAAGAAAAGAACCTATCAGGTATAGCTACGATACATCTTTCTTGACAACCAAAGATTATGCTTATATTGTGAAGACAGAAGAAGATCCAACCACATATGAAGAAGCTAAAGGTAAACAAAATTGGGAGAAGGCAATGCAAGAAGAGTATGTTGCTTTACTTGAGAATGAGATATGGGAATTGGTGCCAAGACCAAAGAATCAGAAGGTGATTGGATGTAAGTGGGTGTACAAAACAAAAATTTTTGCAAATGGTGAGGTGTCTAGATACAAAGCTACAAGTCAAGGATGAGAATGAAGTCAAAGAGTCATTGGAGAAAGTGAAGAGATCTCAGAAATGTAGCTTGTACACATATGTATATTATTAGTTGAGAGTCCTTGTAAAATGGATAAAGATGATCCTTAGGATGATAAGGAATATGTAATAAACATGGGATGAGTATAGAATCATATGTATATAAGTCAATTATGTAAAGAAATAAGAGAGACAATCATTAGAAGCCAAGTGTCAATGAGATCGATGTGTAGAGAGTTATCTTTAGAAGTTAGCGTTGAGTCTTTCTCTGATTTCTCTCAGCCTGATCATGTGGATCAAGATATCTTTTGTACACATCTAATGTAGAAGCTAATGAAGCTATGTTGAGAGTTTCATGGTCTAATTCCTTTCATGCTCTGATTATGATCAATAGGAACATGTATATGTAAAGTATGCAGGTAGAGCTCTCAGAGTCGCACATTTTTTTGTGTCAATGTTTTGCTTAGATCTCAGTGCATAGTGTAACGTTTTTGGTAAATGAGCATTCAAAATCTAAGTTGGAAGATAAGGAAGCTATGGCTAAAAGCATTTAGCAAAACGGGATCTCTGCTGTGAGAAATCAACCTTAGAAGTTGACTATGTCAAAGTCGTTGTTTCAGGAGAACAGTTTCTGACATACCTTTGATATTAATGATCAAATCAAAGTTTTAATAATTGTTTTGAAGCTCTAATGAATGATATGATTGCACAAAGGTAGCGTGGAGGTATGTATATCATTATATTGAAGAAATCTGAAGATATGTATAGGTATTGAAGTCAATCTTTGAAGTAGACTTCTTGAAGAAGGAAAATTTTTCATTCACAGAAGTGATAGTGAAAGACTTGATAAATTAAGGTAACATTTGTGTAAAGTTTGGTCTATAATTGATATAGAGGTGCTCTTAAATCAATATAGATAAAGCCTCTGGGGATTTCGAGGTCTCCAAAATTTTAAACACCCATTTGTTTGGAATAATCTTCATACCTTGTTTCTTTGGCAGTAGCTCCCATGTGTGATCATCTTTGAAAGCTTTGATCTCCTCTTTCATAGCTTTCTTCCATTCCTTTTGGTAAAAGATTCTTCATATGTCTCACGATCTTTGTCTTTTATGACCTACATCATGTATGCAAAATGTTTTGCCATGAAACTGTCATAACTCAAACTTTGAATTGGATACCTTGTCCTTTAAGATCTTTTTTCATTGCATTTAGAGAGTTGCTTATTTAACCTATTCAGCTTTACCTTCAATGTGATTACCTCTTCATATTCTTCTTCATTTACATCTATCTCACTATTTGGAGTAGCACTTTCTTCTTTAGCTCTATTATAAGCTGAATTTGGAGCTAAATAATGTCTTCCAAGTTGTTGATATATTTAGGTAGTGATGTGTGTGAACACTCTAGGACCGCCGGGGCACTTTTTTCCCTCTTTAGGAGGTTTTTTTCCCCCGGCTTGTATATACGCCTATTGCCCTAATGGGCTACTTATCTTTGTACATTCTCTAGTAATACATTCAGTCTTGTGTGTTGTGCTCCAAGCTTCTTCCTCTTCCTTGTGCTGTTCGCGTGCTTCCGCAGACGTCTAACTCCAACAATTGGTATCAGAGCAGGTCGTTGATTCTTCTAGGGCGCCGTCGACACTCCTCCGTTTGCAGTCTCAGATTCGCACAAAATTTGGTGAGCATACTCAGAGTGTTTTCGAGATCAAAACAGCTTCGCTATGTGGTGCCGAAATCGCGATCTGAGCTCGTTTCGGCCTTCGAACGCACTATCGCAGTGCTTGTGCAGGCTATTTTGTCCTTTTGTGCCAAAGGTATATACCAGTTTCTGCTCGCCAGTTTAAGCGTCTCGAAGTCTGCTACAGGTCTAGCAGAACTCGTCTGGGCAGTTCTGTTCAACTTTTTGAGATACAGTCAATTTTCTGCATCAAGGTATTTTAGTCACCGGCCATGGCTGAAAGCAGTGATGTATTCTGTATGTTGGCTGTTGAGGATAAGTTGGATGGTACCAACTACCCATTATGGGCTTATATGATGCGACATGTACTGGTTGCAAAAGGATTGTGGAACATTGTGCAGGGTGTTGAAAGACGTCCTGTTACACCTGTAACGACAGGTACTGCAAATACAGGTGTTGGAGCTGATGAAGATGGTGTCGAAGATGATATTCCACAGATTCCTGTTCGTGCTGCTGTTTCTGTTGCACCTACTGCAGAGCAGATTCGTTGGGATGGCAGAGATGCCCATTCACATGCATTGATAGCTTTGTCTGTCAAACATGCCATTATTCCTCACATTCGCTCTTGCAGAACAGCAAAGGATGCTTGGGATACACTTACCACTTTGTACCAGGCTAGGAATGAGGCTCGTGTTGCTTACCTCCGAAAACAGTTGGAGAGTGAGCACATGAATGAAGGTGATTCGATGGACAGTTTTCTTACAAAGATCAAAGACCTGAAGGAACAATTGATTTCTGCTGATGAGGTTATACCAGATAGCTCACTTGTGCAGACCGTTCTGAATGGCCTTCCTGATTCATATCAGAGGTTTGCCTCTACTCTTCGATTGATGATGAAAGGCAATCCGAATGCCTTGTCATTTGAGGAATTAGTCTCTGTTCTGTTGCAGGAAGATCAGTCCAGGCAGAACAGGTCCATTATGCGTGTTGCAGATCAAGCTTTCCTGGCTAGTCAGAAGGGCAAAGGAAAATGGAGCTCTTCTACTAGTAAGCAGAAATCTGCAAATGCTTCACAATCGAAGAACCAGGATAAAGATGAGAAGAAATCAGAAAAGCAGAAATTGTTCTGCAAGTACTGTAAAGTCCATGATCTCTCAAATGGCGATGTGATTATTGCTTCTGGCATTTTATGTCGTGGGCTGTATAAGCTCATAGACTATGAAAAATTTGTGAATGATTCGGCATGTGCAGTTCATGATTCTCAGGCTATGTCAGATGCAAAGCTTTGGCATGCACGCTTTGGTCATCTGAATTTTGCTAGTTTGTTACGCCTGCAGAAACCTGAAATGGTGTCCTCTTTGCCCAAACTTGAGGCACCTGGAAAACATGTTTGTGAAGGCTGTATTTTGGGCAAAATGCAGCGTTCTTCCTTTCCAAAAGATGGTTCAGTTCGGGCTATGCAGAAATTGCAGCTTGTACATAGTGATGTCTGTGGTCCTATGCAGACACCCTCTTTTGGAAATTACCTTTACTTCGTGACTTTCATTGATGATTTTTCCAGGCATGCATGGGTATATCCACTCAAAGCAAAGTCCGAAGTGTTCATGTGCTTCAAACAGTTTTTGGTTTTGGCTGAAAATCTGTCAGCATGTAAAATGGGCACCCTCCGTTCTGATCGAGGGGGGGAATATATGTCTTCAGATTTTAATGCATTTCTGGCTGAACGTGGGATAAAACACCAGTGTACAGTGCCGTATACACCTCAACAGAATGGAGTTGCTGAACGAAAGAACATGTCACTCATGGAGATGGCGAGGTGCATGGTCAAAAGTGAGGCTTTACCACATAGTTTCTGGCTTGAGGCTGTCATGTGTGCAGCATATGTACTGAACAGGTGTCCCACGAAAGCGTTGCAGTCTATCACTCCATATGAGGCTTGGCATGACCGCAAGCCATCTGTTGCTCATCTGCGTGTTTTTGGTTGTTTGGCATATGCATTAGTGCCTGAACAACATCGCAGAAAATTGGATGATAAGGCAGTAAAATGTATTTTTGTTGGGTACAGTTCTGAAAGTAAAGGCTATCGTCTGTATCATCCACAGACTAAACACATTCTGGTTAGCCGTGATGTTGTCTTTGTGGAAGATGCTATTCAGCCATTGCTTTCATGTACTAAGGAGACATGTGTTAGCTCCAAAGACATGTATGATACTTTGATGCCTCTTTTTACAGGTGGACAGGCTAGCGCTGGTCCTAATGAGGCAACTTCTCAGCCTTTGCAGGTTTCATATGATGATGCAGATCATGCCATTTCTGATGCAGATTTACATGATGCACTTATTGATGAGAGAGCTGATATTGAACAGGCAAAAACTATGCCAAAATGGCTGGTGCAGACTTTGCGTGACAGCAAATTAGATGCACCTTTGTCATATCGTACTCGTTCAGGCTCTCATAGTACCTCCTTTGCATCAGATTGCTATGCTATGGCTGCATCTAGTCTTTGTGATGAGAATGAGCCTGTTTCTTTTGATGAAGCACAAAATTCAGAAAATTGGATGGCTGCTATGCAATCTGAATATGATGCTATAATGAAGAATGGTACATGGTCTTTATATGACTTGCCTCCTGGCAAGAAGGCCATTGGCACTAAGTGGGTATACAAGCTGAAGCGTAAACCTGATGGTACAGTTGACAGGTATAAGGCTAGGCTTGTTGCAAAGGGTTATGCGCAGGAAAGAGGCATTGATTTTGATGAGACCTTTGCACCTACATGCCGTATGACTACTGTTCGGAGCATTTGTGCACTTGCAGCCCATCATGGTTGGAATGTACATCAGTTGGACATTAAAACAGCATTTCTGAATGGTGACTTGCATGAAGAAGTGTATGTTTTTCAGCCCCGTGGCTTTGTGCAGAAAGGGCATGAAAACCAGGTGTGCAGGTTAAAGAAGGCGTTATATGGTTTAAAGCAAGCACCACGTGCTTGGTATGAGAAAATACATGCCTATATGATTGCACATGGTTTTGAGAACAGTCCAACTGAAAGCACCTTATATGTTAAGCGTGCTAATGATGTGCTTTTGATCATTGTTGTCTATGTAGACGACATGCTGCTCACTGGTCCTCTTATCTTTGGGCTTACTTCCTTTTGTGGAGTGATTTCCACATAGCTCGGCACTTCCTTATACATGAGTGCCAGCTCCTTGTTCACTGCATCACTCCCAGGGGGGATTTGTTGATATATTTAGGTAGTGATGTGTGTGAACACTCTAGGACCGCCGGGGCACTTTTTTCCCTCTTTAGGAGGTTTTTTTCCCCCGGCTTGTATATACGCCTATTGCCCTAATGGGCTACTTATCTTTGTACATTCTCTAGTAATACATTCAGTCTTGTGTGTTGTGCTCCAAGCTTCTTCCTCTTCCTTGTGCTGTTCGCGTGCTTCCGCAGACGTCTAACTCCAACACAAGTCTCTCCCTCAATGTCAAACATTCTTCATTTGATGTAGATGCCTCTGGACTTGAAATCTTTGTGCTTGATTGCTGAACTTCTTGTTGATTAGTTCCTACATAATCATCACAATCTTCTTCAAGAGCCTTTTCCTTTCCTTCATACCATGGTCTTAGTTCATCAAAGACCACATCTCGTGAGACTCTTACTTCCTTTGTTGTAGGCTTGTGACACCTATGTTGTTTTTGCTCCGTTGAGTAGCCGGTGAAAATGCATTTTTTTGACCTTGGTTCAATCTTTATTCTAACTTCTTGTGGAATGTGAACAAAGCAAAGACATCCAAAAACTTTGAGGTGTGTAAGAACACATTTCTTACCAAAATATACCTTCTCTGGTGTCAAGTGATGTATTCTTGATGTTTTGCAACCATTCATCAAGTAAATGGTGGTTGTGGTAGCTTCAACCCAATAGTACAATGGTACCTTCATATCGTTAAGCATCCATCTTGAGACTTCAACGATTTGCCTATTTTTTACTCTCAACTCCTCCATTTTTTTGAGATGTATACCTACAAGTAAACTACCTTTTGATCCCATTCTCTTGTAGAAAATCTAAAAAATCTTTGGAGAAGTATTCCCCTCCACCATGGGACCTTAAGGTTTTGATAGACCTTCATGTTTCCTTTTCAAGTTGAGTTTTGAATCTCTTGAATAAAGAGAACACATTTGATTTTTGCTTCATACAAGACAACCATACCTTTCTTGAGTGATCGTCAATGAAGGTGACAAAAAAATTATTACCAGCCATTGATGACTCTTATGTAGGTCCCCATACATCTATATGTATCAAGTCCAAGACATTTGAGGCCACATAATTTCTCCTCTTGAATGGTTTCCTCATTTGCTTTCCTAATTGACAAGCTTCACATAACTCATGTAGTCTAACACTATTAAATTTTTGAAGACCTCTTACCGCTTCATATTTGCTCATGGCCTTTAGCTTTGGAATGTTGATGTGTCCTATCCTTTTGTGCCATAAGTAAAGATTTTAAATCTTTTTCTTTCCAAATTGAATGTAAATAACCTTTCCATGTGGATATTGGACATCCAAAGTGAACATCCTTCCTTCTCTTTTATCGTGAGAAATGACCTTGAAACCTTCTTTTGAATTCTTTATGAAGCACTCATTCTCATTAAATATGATATGATATTCCATCTTTACCATTTGTCCTATTGAATAAGTTCTTTGAAATTGTAGGAGCATGAAGAACATAAGTTAGTACCTTTGCTCTACTTGTATTGCCGAGCCTTATATCTCCAATATGTTCAATCATGTGTTGAGTATCATCACGTGTTTCAACACATCCTTTTCCACTTGGTACCTATATATTAGTGAATAAACTTCCTTGGCATGACATATGGTTACTAAAATCAATGTATCATTTTTTGTAATGTTCATAAGAGCTTCTATATTCATGTCTCATTGCAAGTAATGTGTCTTTTCTTCCTTCATTTGAGGTGCTTGCATAATTGCTTTGAATCCTTTGATTGTCTCCATTTGTTCTTCCAATTTTCAGCCAACAATCACTAGCATAGTGTCCTTGTGTGCCACAATGATAGAATGTTATAGCTTTATGAGAATTCTAAGAGTCTTTACCTCTTCCTCTACTTCTACCTCGATCTCTTCCTTGTGTGTTGACATTTGATCCATTCTTGTCTTCTGAGTTGTTTTGATTGTAGTTGGAGTTGTTGTGACCTCTTAATTTTCCTCTTGAGCCTCCTCTTGAGTTCTTCCTTGACCTTGACCTACATATAACATTTAGTTGTGCCTGTCCTTTCCTTTGGAGCCACCAAAACTAAGCTCTTCTGTGACAAGATGAGGGATTATGTTTTCAAAACTTGAATATGCATCTTTCAAGTCAATGGAAGTTATAAAAGGCTTCCATCTTTCATCTTCCCTCAATCCATTGAGAGTACATGACACAAGATCATCTTCAACTATTGTGCCAATAGAAGCTAAAGCATCACTTCTCCTTAATCTTAAAAGTATATTCAGCTATGGATTGATTTGAACTTTTCTTGATTGTGTTCAACTCATTCTTGAGTTGATTTTTCCTAGCTTTTGTATTTGTTGAAAACATCCTTTCAAGAACTTCCCAAGCATCCTTAGCTATTGCTAGATGCTAAATATGCCCTATCATGGCATTAGTAATGACTTGTGAAATGAAGAACATGACTCTCCTAGTTCACTCTTCCCATTCTTTTGCTTGCATCCTTTGGGCTTGGGTAGCTATAGCTTGATTGATTTGAGGTTGAGCATCATCTCCGCTCACGATACCCCACAAGCCTTTGCTAGGTAGTTGTGCATTCTAAAATTCCACATGGGATAGTTATCCTTATCAAATTTCTATACTTGTTGACCCAACTCAACCATTGAAGACTATCAAAAACTTTGAGAATCACCTAAAGTAGTTATATAGTCTGTTGTTGTGTTTCTCAAGATCCCCTTTGTTTTGTAGCTCCTCTTTTGCTTTGTTCAAACCTTGTTGATGAAGCTTTTGCACCAATTATTTTCTTATACCAAAGATGGAGAATGAACTCTCCTATCCACAACAAGAAGTGTGTCGTGAGCCCTTGTAGGTCCAACACTTGGACAAATAGCTACACCTTAGATTGCTTGCTTCTCTCAACTCAAAACTCAAATGGACCTGTGGATTTAGTCAATCAAAGTATACAAATAAAAATTTCCAATAAGAAAAATCACTTGATTTGGATAAGTTTTGGTGAGGAAAATCAACTCATGAGAATAGACTAACTATCCACATAGGTATGCTGAAGGGCCAAAATTCACTCTTGGACTCATAACTCACCGAATATAGATCCTTTGAAGAAGCTATTTAGGGTAGGATGCTTTTCAACGAGATAAAAATCACATAGATTGGATAAGTTTTGGTTGGAAAACTCAATTAACCTAAATGGAATACCTATCCATACAAGTATGCTAAAGAACTGGACTTCACTCTTGGATTGATAAATCCTAGAATATAGATCCTTTGAATGATATATTTGAGGAAACTAAAGCACACAAGAAAATCTTTTCAACAAGCTAAGAATCACGTAATTTGGATACGTTTGGTCAAAAAAATTAATTGACCAAAATAGACTACCTATACACATAGGTATGTTGAAGAACTGGACTTCGCTCTCAGATTGATAACTCATAGAATATAGAAGCTTTGAAGGAGATATTTGAGATAGAGAAAATATAGAAGATATACTTTTGTGATGAATGTTTAAACGCAAGAAATAGTTACATATACACTGAGATATGAGCCCTCACAAGATGACTATGTACAAAGTGAAGTGTGACTAGAAAGAGTCTATAAAAAGGCAAAATGACAAGGTGGCTTCTAAGATCAAATCCAACTACTGGGCCCTCAGTATCATGATTATTGATGGCATGATTTCTCCTACTTCATTTCCATTTGTATCTGCATGAGTGCATCTCCATTTTTTAATTCAAGAGACACTCCATTTCCATTTCATTTTCATTTTATATTATATCTCACTTTATTTGGATAACTTTCCATTTGCTTCCACTAGTGTATTCATGTTGGGAAAGATGGATGGAGACTCCAAGAAATGAGTAGGTACTGCAAATTCCTGCTTTGTACCAGGCCTCTTCCACTTTAGAGTTGCGTTGTAGGCCCTCTTAGCTTTCCAATGACACTAAACAAGTGTCTACGTACTTTGGAAATGATGCAAGTAATGATTAATTCAAAACAGACTACTTCCCACTTCACAATCCAATGAAAACCTTCTATTTTGGTTCACACACATGTTGCTTGTTAAGATCAATGCTTTCAGTACAATGGGAACTAAATAAATTCCTTTTGGAGATATCGAATTAACTTAAAGAGCTAATGATTCCAAGTGGAATCACATAAAATGGCTAACTATGCATAGAACAATCAATTTAGCACGTGTAGCTTTACCCCCCATTTTTTAGGACCTCTGTAGAGAATGACCAGTGACCACTTCAATGAGCTTTTCTCCCAATCCACTTAATGGAATGTCGTCAATGTTTTTCAGGATGTAGTAGACTTAGAGCTGATTCCAATGAGCTATATAACATTGAAAATGATGAAGTAATGACTGAGATATGAGCAATACAAAATGACTGTGTTGAGTGACAATGATAGAGAGATCAACAGATGTAAGCAATGATCTATTATATTATATGACAATGTTGTACATGATCATTGGCATGATAATCAATGCCCAATGATGGTGAGAAGTGTAGGCTATGAAGTGAGCCTCACTCTCTTACAATACGATCAACTAAAGGCTCGGAATTGGAGTGATCTAACCGCAAGATTTTACATTCATCTTTTATAGATGCTAAATTTAAATTTGAATTCAACTTTGGCTCTCACTAAAAAGTGATCCACTAATCTAGGAGATATTCTCTCTAAGAAACTCATAACTTTTCAATCCATCGAGCTCCATGAGTTTTATGGCTCTTACAAATATTCCTTCAAGTCTATTTGACTTTTACAAGTGGTAAAAGATAAAGAATTCATAGTACTGGTTCTCATGCATCTTCAATCAATTTCACATGAAGTCTTCTCATGCTTAGCCAAGTCTATAGGCTTGGCATTTGCACCAACAACTCCCCCTCAAGCCAAACATCTTGGCTTGATCTTCTTCAGCAATCTTCTTGTATGTCCTACAATCCAATCATAGCTTTAAACCTGCAAAGTTTAGTACCATCAAGTGCTTTGGTCAATAATTCTGTACATTACATATTAGTTGATACATATGCCAACTGAATTTCCTTGCTCAATAGCTTCTCTCTCACATAATGATAGTGGAACTCTATATGTTTGGTCCTAGCATGATGAATAGGATTTGCTACAAGATGTAAGGAACTTGTATTATCTCCAAAAATCATTGGAGGTATAGTATGCAATCCAAAATCTGCATATAGCAATTTGATCCATATGGCCTCTTGAGTAGCATTGGCCAATCCTCTATATTCTGCCTCTGTTAAAGACAAAGCAACAATAGGTTGCTTCTTGGAAGACTATGATATAGGCTTGTCACCTGCAAAAGATAGATAACCTGAGGTACTCCTTCTATCATCTTTGCAACCTACCCAATCTACATCTGAGTATATCTTGATATCCAAATCAATTTTTAACTAGGCCGGACACTAGGTCTGGACAAGGCCAAAGCTAGTCAGAAAACTATAAAAAGAGCTAGAGAGCTCATTTTGGGGTTTAGATTGTTTGTGAATTGAGCTTATGTAAGAGACTTTTTGACTAATGCAAAGAACTCCATTGTTCCTCTCCTTGTTCTTGACTTGTGTGCACGTGTGTGTATGTGTGTGCATGTGTGTGCTTCTCACTCACGCACTTGTGCCTTCACTTGCTCATAGTCTTCATACTAGTCCTCACGTCTCCACGGATTGAAAATTATGAGGTGGATCTTCTCACGTTGGTACTCACCATTGTGCTAAAGTGACACCAAATTTGGCGCCGTTGCCGGGGAGAGAGCTTCGAGGACGAGCGTGTGATGGTAAGACGTAGAGTTGAGACATTGGATTCATAGGTAATATCCTTTCTTTTCCTTATTTTTCTTCATTTTTTGCTTCTCTTTGCATCACCATCATCACCATCATCATCCTCACCATCTTCCACTTCCATCTCCATCTTCACAAAAATTTCAGTTTTTTGGTCATATTCCACTCCCCACCTCATTTCCCTCATTTCACTTGTGAGAGAGAGCGAGAGAGCTTGCACGCTATTAGTTTTTGTGTGTTTTTTGAGCTTTTATTGCAGGATCTTGCTGTACCACCATCTCCAGCAGCTTGCACAGGTACGACAGACTCTGCATAGGTCCCAAGATGACGACCTCTGTCTATCGCGACAGATAGAAAAACTTAATATTTTTTGAATGCATGTTTGGCACGATAACCTACACCATGAGAGCACTCCTAATCACTAAAAAATTCTAAAAAATTTGCGTTTTTTCAGTCTATCGCGATAGACACAGTCTATCGCGACAGACAGCATCTATCACGACAGACACCGTCTATCGCGACAGACAGCACCCCACGATAGAGGCCGTCTATCGCGACAGACAGGCCCAAGACAGACGACAGACCCCATCTATCGTGACAGACACCCATCTATCGTGACAGACAGAGACCCACTATAGACCCAGTCTATTGAAACAGACATCCGTCTATCGCGACAGACAGGCCCACGACAGATGACAGACCCCATCTATCGCGACAGACACCCGTCTATTGCGACAGACAGAGGCCCATGATAGACCCAGTCTATCGCGACAGACAGGCCCACGACAGACGACAAACCCTGTCTACCGCGACAGAAACCCGTCTATCACGACAGACAGGCCCACGCGATAGTCAGTGTCTATCGTGATAGACACCGTCTATCGCGATAGACAAAAATTTTCGGCAAAAAAATAGAGGGGTAAAATTTTGAAAATTTAGGCTAAATTTTGGGCATATTTGCATACTCAATTACTCCCACACTCACAAAGGCCTTAGAGAAATGCACTAAACTCCTGAAAGGATCTGTTTGTCTGTTTAAACCCCCAAACCCTGAACTGTCATAACTTTTTCATATGAAATCCATTTTTCATATGTTAACCCTCTGTGGGGTAGGTACACCCAGGGAACTCTAGAAAAAAAAATTTCTAGCAATAGAAAAGGGGGAAAAAAGGGTCATTAAAAGTGTCTGAACTAAATTGTCTGTCAACTGAGGGTGAAAAGTGGAGCTAAACTTGGAATTTTTACACGATCATTAAGAGCTTTTGGAGACAGCAAAGCAAGTGCCATTGTGTGCAAGCTTGGGAACGTGCTTCCTGGGAAGACGAGCATAGCAAGAAGGAGCGACGTGAGGTTGGAACATCTCTTAACCCCCTCAGTCCATTCTTAGCATAGGCTAAGTGCGAGTAGTGGTCCAAATTGACTAAGGATACGATAGGAATACTCAAGTTTTAAGAGCCTTTGATTCCTCAAGTCCAAGAATAGGCTAAATTGCAGTCAATGGACAACCTAAAGGAAAAGAACTTAAACTAAGTGGACGAAGAACATCAAGTGCGACACACTTAAGTGCTCCTAACGACACATAATTAAAGATAAGAAAAAACATACAAAGGAACTCAAAAGGAACAAGTGATTGATATCAAAGAATCAGCAACGTACAAAGGGCATATGAACCTTAGATCGGGAAGACACTTAGGGAGAGACTGTCAAAGTATTAGAGTATCAGAGGCTAGTGTCAATCATACAACTAGATCTTGGGCCCAACAATTGAGCAATTACCCCTACGCTCTAGACTCAGAAACTAGTGACTCTGAGATGTCTTATAACATGGAAAGACCGGTAGGTAGCTCAGGAGTTGCATACCTAGAAAGACCTGAGGGTCACTACAAAACTCAATTGGAGTATATCCGGACCAACCGCTTAGGTGCACGCATCTATGAGGATGGTCTGAGAAGATCTATTGTCCTAATTAAAAACCCGGATCAGCCCATTGGATTAGAACACCCTGTAGTCAAATTCTAAAATGGTTCCTACATTGATAAAGAAGGAACCATGTATGTGGTCACAAGCCAACCAGAAAGAACAGATAACTTTGGCAACATAATCCCAGAAGTTGAAATAGGAGACATAGAGCAAGGGAACTTAGGAAAGGAGCCAAAAACCCCTCGCGACAAGTCGGTTCTAACGAGAATAATCACTCCCGAGTTGGTGTCCGAGGACAATAGGAGCATAGATTTGCTTGTGAATTGAGAGACGGATGAGGCTTTTTGGAGGTACAAGCCTAAGAAGCCTAATGAAGTAGGAGCTCTTACCATTTACGAATTCAAAGATCCTGATATCCTAGGCAAAGTGACCTACTTAGATGATGCTTCAGAGAGGATCTTTGTGGTCTCAGAGCATGGAAGACACGCATACACTTGGAAGGGAGAATTTGTTTTTCCCCAACCTCGATCCACTGTGTCTTATGGTCACCAAGGAGCTGGAACATCTCAGGCTCATGGAGCTCAGAGAGAGAGGAGTAGAGATAGACCCGAGGTGAGCTTTGCCAATCCACTTGGAAGAGAAAGAATGAGGACATAGACTGATAGGATGGATAGGGAGAGACATAGGGATCCAAGGAATACAAGAAATATAGACGAATTCCCTCTCCCAAGGCCTAGAGACCACGCTAGAACCTTAAGACCCACACAATTGGTTAAGTCCATGAAGAACTTCTTCGATGGCACATGAGACCCGTATGACCATGTAGCAGAGTTTAGGCAAGTTTTGAGAGTTGAACAAGTGGAAGACTTGTTCACTCAATACAATGCCTTTGGCCTAACACTCAAGAACACTGCATTGACTTGGTTTCAACCACTTCACCAAGATCAATACAAAAGTATAGATCAACTACTTGAAGCATTCATCACTGAGTTTTCCAAGAGTGGCATTAGGCAAGCAAGTGGCCTTATTTCTAGATGGATTGTTAAGTACCAAACTTAGATCATATGTGTACTTGAAGGACCCTAGATCCATAGAAGAGTGTGTACGCATGTGCATAGACATTGAGGATAACCTAGGGGAGGAGTTAGAGCTCTCAAAGATCTATAAAGACTCAGATAGCTCTTCTAGTCTCACATCCTCGCAATCCACGTCTATTGAGGATCTTGTCGAGAAGGTAGCTCAGAAATTAGGAGTCTCTAGCAAGCAGATTCCTAGATTTGCCCCAGGAAAATGATGCTATACCTGTGGAGGAGACCATATGGCTAATGTGTGCCCCATCATGGCTCAAGTGAACCCTAACAGCCAATACTGTACCATAGAAAGGAGGTACACCAACCACACAGCACAAGACTGCCCATATAACAAACAAGCTGTTAGACAAAATTATCCTCAGCCATACCCACAACAAGGAAAGTACCCTAATCAGTACCCACAACAACAGTATGCTAGGCCCCAACAAACCTATCAACCACCCTATCAAGGGCAACAAAGACCGCAACCAGTCCTAGCGCAACAACCCCCTACCCCCACCAATGTGATTCCAGTGAAGTATGCAGCTACGGAAGAAAATCTAAATAGAGCTTTAGTGCTAGTGACATCATCGCTTTCAGAAAGTGACCCAAGTGATCATAGTTTTGACTCTACCCATATTGATAGCCCCCAGGCTTACTACATGCAATCACCCAAGCATAATGAGTCATATTATTATGAAGAACCGAGTGAATCTAGTTGGGAGCCGGAATACGCAAATGTCATGTATGCAAACCCCAACTCGAGATCCCAGCCTAGGCCGATGAGACCTCCATTTCCTAGAGAGCCATGCTATCGATGTCAGGGAGATCATCTCATTCGTGATTGCCCTCTACTTGCACCTACACAAACCCAATCCGTGACAATTCAAGGCTTTTGCCCGGATTGTGGAAAGGAGCATTTGTTACGAGAGTGTCCCAAGAACCCTGTCAATATGCCAAAAATCCCTCCTATCAATGTCATTGGGCTAGTGGTAGACTCCACGGGCAGTCTGACTTCCACGGCCCCAGTGCAGGTCATCACGAGAGCTCAGGCACTTAAACAAAACCAAGAGTTAGGCCAGGAAAAGAATGCGGAGGTTAGCGAGACTGAGAGCCAGAATAAAAAGAGAACAAGAGCTTGGAGAGAGAGCCGTGAACGTATGAAAAGGCAATGGGCAAGGAAGATGAGCGAACTTGAGGAAAGTCTATGAGAGACCAAAGCCAAGATCATAGAAATCACATCTCAAACGCACTCTTACTCATCACTTCCACTACCATCCCCTTCACCTTCCATTCCTCAACCTTCTAATCCACCACACATAACCCACCCACCACCCCGAGTAGGATCAATCTTCGCAGATCCCACTCCCGAGGATATAGATATGATGCTTAGAGCATATCAGGCCAGGATCCAGGAAGGGCCAAATGTGATGGATCATGAAAGATGTTACCCTAGAGCTGACCTAGAGCTTGAACGAACCAAGTTGTTTGCCAAGATGGTGGAATTGGCTCAAGCCATGTTTGAGGCCAATCGGCTCTTCAATTGCTCTAGCTCCAATAGAACACCATTGCATTTTGATGGCCTATTGGATAGATTGGAGATGATAATTGCAAAGTTTGGAAAAGAATCCAACTCCCAAGCTAAGGAGAGGGCAAGTGATAGAATAAGCATTCCTCCCAAGGAAGCTTATGTGCCTAACTCCACTGAACTAGAAAACTCCATTACGTCCAAAAGTGAACCTTGCATGGGCCTTGTAAGGATTCCTAATTTTAAGGGATTAAAATGGCTAATTAGGTGGATTAAGAGGATGGGAGAAACCACCAGTGGTATTGTACATTAAAATAATGAATAAAGTCATGTAGAAGATTCGTGTGTTTTTCTAGCCTTTAGATGTATTGTTTGGATGGCCACGATATGAATTAGAATTTGGGAATTAAAAATAAAAAAAGGAAAGCTCAAACTCTGTCACTAGAAGACAAAATAGGTGCAATGGGAGACAAAATAGCTCATGCGTGGGAAGAAAGAGTAAAATTTCGCAGTCGACGCCATTTTTCAATCGTTAGATCTTCACATGCTTGGATGGTGGAGATTAAGACCCAAATTTTTGGCACTAGAAGACAAAATAGGTGCAGTGGGAGACAAAATAGCTCACGCGTGGGTATTATTTCGGAATCGACGTCAGTTTTCAGCCGTTGGATCTTCACATGCTTGGATGGTAGAGATTGGTACCCAAGCTTATGGCACTAAAAGACAAACAGCTCAATATTCACACAAGATACGTGGGGATCCGCATGGAATTTAGTCCATTAGATAGACTACAAATTGAATGGTCTAGATTTAATGTCTAGTGATCCATGCATTGATCAAATCAAAGCCATTGGATTCTCTCCAAATCCAATGGCCCAAATTTTAGGCGCCGTTTCCTCTCAAGAATTGATCTTAGCCATTGAGTTTCTAGAGGATCCAAGGGTTCTATTTAATTTCCATTCCCTTCAAAAACTACTTCAATGAAAAAACCACGAATTTTGACAGGTATATGTGGTTTTGACTGGCCCAAACCAAGGGAAGCCTATACCTAGCCTAGTGGATTAAGGGACTAGACTGTGTCCACCACCCTCCTCTCATTGGTCCATCACTAATCACTCTCTAATCCAAAAGGCCCATGCAGGGTTCATTTTTTTTCCTAATGCTTCTTCTCTGAATCGATACTCACCAGAATTCTTGCGAGAGATTCAAGAAGAGAAATGGGCTAAAGAAAGCAAAGATCCTCCTCCAATTGAGCTTGTGGATGACGCGCACG
The DNA here is from genome assembly GCA_020310875.1 of Ceratopteris richardii. Classification (NCBI taxonomy): domain Eukaryota; kingdom Viridiplantae; phylum Streptophyta; class Polypodiopsida; order Polypodiales; family Pteridaceae; genus Ceratopteris; species Ceratopteris richardii. The sequence goes on along the minus strand of CM035439.1, from coordinate 139,534,881 downwards.
ATCAATTCCCACAAGACATTCCTTCCCTTTATGGAGAGCAGGAGAGTGCCCAATCTCAAGAGAGATTAGACTTCGAGTCTAATTCTTTACACGAACTACCCCATTTCACAGGCCCATGGGAAGCAAAGTCCCCTTGTATGAGAGCACCGACGGTCATGATAAGAAACAAAGACTCAATCATACCAAGGAACAGAGAGGTAGTAAAGAATACTAAAGTGCAGTGCAATCTCACTTTAGAAGAGCTACTGAAAGTTAAGCCAGAATTGTGGAAACACGTAGCCAAACAAGTGCCAGACGTAGCAAAACCTCGTTCCCAGGTAGAGTCTCATAGGACAGTGCCGGAAATACCTTTGGACAAGATAGGAGACATGAGTGAAGGAGAAGAAGGAAACACATATCTCCCTATCACTCATCAAGGTTACACAACCAAGACCATTTTGGACTCCGGTGCGGGAGTCGCAATTGCTACCACTTCCTTATGGAAACGTTGGGGCAAGCCAGCACTGAGACCAACAAGAATGAAGTTGCAAATGGCTGACGGTCACATAGAAAGACCCTTAGGACTACTAGAAGGGATAACTCTTACTACTTGTGGTGTGGAGTTTGAGCACACATTTGCTATGTGTGACTTTAGCAAAAATCAAGCCTATGAGATGATTCTAGGAAGACCCTTCTTGAGGCAGTTGCAAGTGGTACAAGATCGGGGGACCGATTCTTTGTATTTGCAACACTTGGGTGTCACTACCAAAGTGAATCTCAAAGATTTCTCTCATAGAGATGTGCCCCCTATTCAATGGAATCCCGTCCATAGAGCTAAAGATGAGACTGAGTCAGTGCATTCCATAGGATCAGGATCCTCATGGATGCATGAAGACACCCACTTATGGATGTGTAAAGTAGCAGTAGAAGAAGAGAAGAGGGAAAAAGCCAGAGATGTAGGTGCAAAAGATACACATAGATCAATTCAAGACCCGGCCTATGCACCTGTAGTTTTCCCTGACGAAGAATTTGAACCTCATGGCTAGGCAGAAATTTTAGCAACAATGGATGTAGCCATCAATGAAGAACAATGGACACCCCACTGTGATGAGGATGGTTATGACATTTCAGTCTTCTCCATAGAGTCAATCATGGGAGACTCAATTTTAGAAGAATGCGAACCTAGCCCTGATGCATTTGAGGATGCAAGTGACTCCAATCTAGAGTCAATCATTATTGTTGCAGAGCTAAAGAGCGCACAAAGCAGAGAAAAAGACGGGCCCCAAAATTTTTCGGATTTGGACACACAACTTTTGTATCATAACCACTCTTGTATATATTTTCCGTTGTAAAGGCACTAGAGGAGTCCTCTAGATGCATCCCCACAGAACATTAGAAACTTATCCATGTAAAATAGTAGGAAATTAGTCTTTTAGTGAATAAAGTGCCGGTCTCTTGTGTGAAAGGACCATTTTTAGGGCACTAGTATATAAGTCAAATGTGACTATTTGTAAAGCACTTTTTGCCATTGTGAGAATAGAGAGCACAGAAATTCGAATTTGTGTCTTCTTCCCTCCTTATCTTCTTCTTCGTGAGCTTGTATGCATGTGTATTGCTTGGAAAGAGTGCTTGTGAGTGTTGTCTATCCATGAAAGTGTTTCTTTGCTGTAGGAAAGGTGTGTGCGAAGTGTAGGAAGTGCTGAAGTGTAGGAAAGTATTCCCGCGACTCAGTATTTCCCTCATAATTTGAAGTAGGAGCATCGGAATTGAGTGAAACCACTGCCATTGGATGCGTCTTCTCGAGAGCTTCGAAACGCATATGCTATTCGCTATATTTGGAGTTTGAAGCTGGGAGAAAAGTCCAAAATACTGACGGCTGCTGCACCAAGTATCGTTTCGCTTTGACCAACAGTTGGAGCTTGTTTGGATAAGTCTTTGCCTCATTTACATTCTTTGAGTAGTTCATTTGCATTGACCATTACATGATTGCATGTCTTCATACACTCGGCTAGGTTTGTATACTCTTTGGATTGATAATTAAAGGTGTGTATCCCCACTATATGCACTTGTGAGGGGATTGAGGTATAGTCTCTTTCTCCGCAAGTCCCTAAGTTGATACTTAGGTCAACACACTTTTTGGCACCGTTGCCGGGGAGTGACGAATCAAACCGAGGCATTCGTGTGATGGTAAGTAGCTTCTCGCATTGAAGTAAGTGGAGGAGTGGAAATCTTCTCTTCTTTGGTAAGTCATTTTCAGCCGCACTTGCTACTTCTCATTCTTGGAGTGTGTGTAGTGAGTTGTTAGTTTAGGGAAGTGAGTAGAAGGAGTAGAGTAGGAGTGATTAGAGAGTGGACCAAGTCATTAGGGTAGAGTTTAGTTTGTTCAGAAAAGTTTCCTTTTTGTAAGCAAGAAAATCCCAACTATAAAAGCCAAAAAAATTCATTTTGCAAGTTACTTGTGTTTCTGAGCAAGTATCGTGAGAGTGAGCGTTGAGTATCGTGAGCTGCAGAATATCGTGGCTAGGCTTGTGGAGTGTCTTTGAGCTAGAAAAGGTGCTAGAAGAGTGTGGCAGAGCTTCAAAGGTGAGCCACTCCATTGCTAGATCCTTCTGATCATTCAAAAAATTCAATATCTGTGTAAAACGATCTGCGCCAGGTATCGTCTGAGATCTACAGGGGGTAAAAAGAGTGTTTTGTTTGATACAGAGAGTGAGGATAAGAGAGAAGAGCTAGGAGAACAAGGGGGCAAAATCAAAAATTCAAAAACAATTGTTAAAATTTTTCTAAGGGTCAAGTATCATCTTACTCCCGCGGTCGAGTATCGCGATACTTATCAAGTATCGTTTTGCTCCTGTGGTCGAGTATCGCGATATTTCCCATCGATCGTGTATCATTTCATACCGATCGCGATACTTGATCAGAGATCGTTTGCCAGCGATCGTCTATTGAGTATCGTGGATCGTGTATCATTTCGTGCCGATCGTGATACTTGAGAAGTATCGTTTGGTCAAAGATCGCGATACCTGACAAGTATCGTGTATCGTTTTTCCAGCGATCGTTTGCGAGAGATCAAGTATCGTTGTGCTCAAGTATCGTGTATCGCTTCTCAGAGATCGCGATACTTGCTGCCGATCGTGTATCGTTTGTCTGAAGTATCATTTGGTTCAAATATCGTGTATCGTCTGATCTACAAAGATCGCGATATTTACCAGATATCGTGTATCGTCGATCGTTTCAGTTCAGAGATCGTGTATCGTGGGATTCCAAGTATCGTATATCGTTTCCAGCCAAGTATCGTTTGACCCAGAGATCGTTTAGAGCAAAGATCGCGATACTTCCCACATATCGAGTATCGTCTATTCCAAGTATCGTTTCCCTTCAAGTATCGTGTATCGCTTGAGACCAGATATCGTGTATCGTTTACCTTCAGGTATCGGTATCGTTTCATTAAGCGATCGGTATCGTTTCGCAAGTGTCGCGATATTTGTCAAGTATCGGGTATCGTCCCAATCTGGAGATCGTGTATCGTGAGTTTGGGAGACAAGTATCGTGTTCTGAAAAAATTCTTTTTTACTCATTTCTTTCCAACCCAAGTCTTCTAGACATTTTTGACCTATAGAGAAGAGTGCCAAAGGCCCAAGGGTATCAAATTCTAATCAGAGCTCTTAAGTGGATGAACCTGAGATCCGGAAGAACCCTAGGAAGCCGAAGAAGTGTAATTTCTTCTGTAGGGAGTGTAGCTGAGCCAAGTAACCGTTCACATTATTCTGAAACCTCCAGTGAGTCAGAAGAAGAAATTCCGATGGCTTCAGAGGATATGCAAAACACTGTACCCATGATTGGCATGATGTCAATCATCGAGGGAGAATACAGAACCTCCTTGGAGTATGTGAACACCAACCACAATGAGATCCCTATCTATTTGGATGGTCTAAACAGATCTGTGGCCAGACTGAAGAAGGCTTCAGAGGCTTACATAGTGCCTAGACTAGCAGTCAAATACGTAGGAGGTTGTTACATGGACAAACGAGATATCCAACACGTGGTCACAGAACACCCGGAAAACATTAATGAGCATGGTGAAGAAAATAATGCTTCAAGCTTAAATGGAGATGGAAGCGAAGAGCAAGTAACTACTCCTAGAGGGAGATCTACAATTAATAAAATTTGGAGAGGAGACCTGATTCCCCAGGATGACACTCTAATAGATGTATATCTGATCAATGGGATGGAGCATTTGCTTAGGGCCCATTCCTCTATATGGGAAGCTGCTCCTAATCCAGTTACCATCTATGAGTTACAAGATCCTGAGTTCCCCACCATCATCACATATTTGGACAAAAATCAGAGAAGATATTGGCCATTAACAGAATTAGAGAGAGTTGAGTTGAAATATCAGAATATCCCAGGGTTTCCCCCTAGGGATCAAGCCACTACTTCACGGAACCCACTTGGAACATCTCAGAATGATTCATATCAACAGTCGGGACAAACGCACCAAACACAGCAAACCCAGATCCCAGTCAGACCACATGTGCAATTTGCAATGCCTGCAATTAACCCTAACTACCGACCTCAACCAGCTATTGACCCAAGACATGGAGTTCATGCTCCAGTCAGACCATAGGTAGTAAGAGGACCAGGCATACCAATAGGAAGACCAATTTTCCCAATGATGCCTAGACAACCTGAAGCAGGAAGGAGACTAAGGCCGATCCAAGTTGCCAAGTGCATGAGAAATCACTATGATGGCTCTAGTGAACCTTACAACCACATAGCAGAATTTAAACAAGTAGTTAGAGCCGAGCAGGTAGATGACTTTCTGATTCAATATGAGTCCTTTGGCCTTACCTTGTCAGACACAGCATTGGCTTGGTTTCAGCCATTGGACCCGAATACCTTTCAGAACATGGAGCAGGTATATCAAGAAATGATTGAAGAATTTACCAAATCAGGAATTAAAAACAATTCTTCGTCATTAATCCACAGCTTCAAACAAGTCCCTACTGATTCACTGAGATTGGCAGCCAGAAGGTTCAAGCAATATGTGGATAGATGCCCAATAGAGGAGAGGCCTACCCAAAATAAAATGGTATCATTATTCTTGGAAGGGTTGTTGAACGGAACTTTGAGGTCATTAGTGTATGTAAAGAGGGTTCAAACTTTGCAAGAGTGTATGAAGGAATGTATAGACCTAGAAGACAACCTTGCAGAAGACTTGAAAATACCTCAAGGTAGTTTGAAAAGCGAAGAGTCAGCCAGTAGCACATCAAACTCTAAAAACAATGTGGAAGAAATAGCAGATTTGGTAGCAAAAAAACTGAACGTTCAAGGACAGAGAAATTATCCCACTCATCCTATGAGACTGCCTATGCTTAGAAGATGTATGCAGTGCGGAGGTGATCATCCTTCTCATTTGTGTACTAGGGGAGTAGTTCCACCACCTGCCTATGCTCATCATAGACCCTCTGTCCCCGGACCCCTACAATATTGCAGTTTAGAGCAAAGGTATACAAACCATAGCACGGAGAATTGCCCTTACAATAGGCAAAGCAGACCCACCCAGCCTTATGCGAGACCGTATGGATATCCCCAAAGAGATCAAGGAGGTGAAGCCTTTAGATATCCCTCTTATCAGCCGCAGGCACCAGTACCACGACCATACGCATATCAAGGACACACACAACCACAGCCAGTACTAGGACAACAACCGCCCCATCCTCAGAACGTTGTCCCAGTCAAGATGGCCCAACCAGAAGAAAACTTAGAGAGGGCTATAGTGCCAGCCACACCTTTGACTAGTAGTGAACCATATGACTCATTTTATGACCCTAGTCAAGGAACATACCCTAGTTATGAAAGCTCAATAATGGAATATGGACAACTGTATGAACCATAGGCTTATGGCATGGAAATACCGGATAGTTCATACAGTTATGAGCAGGATCATGTGTCCTTAATGTACACAGCTCCTAGAGCAACCATGCCACCTCGACCAATGAATAGACCGCCTGTACCCAGAGGACCGTGTTACAGATGTGGAGGTGATCACTATATCAGAGAATGTACATTACCAAACCCACCACCACCACAACGAATTTGGGAAGGCTACTGTAGCGATTGTGGTAAGGAACATCTTTTCAGGGATTGCCCTAAGAACCCCAACAAAGTCACATCTAACGTACAGATTAATGTGATAGAAGTGATTGAATCATCAGGGAGCGATAAAGAGTACACCGTACCTTTAAAAGCAATAACGAGAGCTAAAGCCAGAGAGACTGTTGCTCTAGCACAATGGTGAGAACCACGTTAAGAAGCTTCACCTCCTTAATGTCAATCCGCGGAAGAGGTAGGAGTGATATGAAGATCGTGAACGTGAGATGAAGTGAGAGTGAAGGTGAGAAGCACAAAGATGCACACACACATACACACACACTACGAAGAGACAAGCAAGACACAATGGAAGGTGAGAAATTAGCTCTATTACTCAAGAATACTCTTACAAGCTCAAACTAGCTCTAAGCTCACACTAGCCAACATGAACCAACCTCAAAAATGAGCTCTCTAGCTCTTTTTATAGTTTCTAGACTAGTTTTGACCGGTTTCACATCTAGTGACCGGCATAGTTAAAAAATAGGTCCTAGAGGCTATTTGGAAGGGTAAACGATGTCTAAAAATAACGAAAATTGGTACGCATATTCTACCTAAGCTCCTCAAGCTCGAGGACTCCTCGGCTTGCACAAAATGGAGCTATGAATTACAAAATGGGGTTTTGTCTATATTACATATGTTACAAGAGTGATGAAAATCACTGTTGGATATTTGAAGAGGTAATAAAAGCATAATTGTTTGAAAAAATGATCCGACTGGCTCCCTGCTCCGTCTTTACATGCTTCCATGTCGTCTGTGCCTCTGACTGTGCCTCTGACTGCTTCCAACACCCCCCTCCCTCTCGCTTCTGTCGTCCTCGACAGAACCTTGTTGTGCGGTCTGCCGGATGTAGTTTTGTAGGAGGTCGTGAGCGAGGGTGTGCTCAGATACTCGAATGCCTCGGGCCAGATCAGCCTCGAGCTTCTCCCAGTCGATCGGTTGCGGTTCGTCGGGTGGCGGGAGTTGATAATGCGTGGAATAAACCATTCGCTCACAGGCAAAAAGTTGCAATAAATGTGTGGGCCTGCTGATGAATACCTCGGAATGGTATTCCCAAAACCCGGTGGTGAACATCTCTTCAAAGGTTTGTTTGTAGCATGCCGGGAGGTATTTTATCCTACAGTGTCAGGCATAACACACCCGGAGCGATGGCGTTGTGCTCATGTCATATACTAGATCAAAGTTACCATGCTCAAATCCCGGGGTGTTCACATGTGGTGCTTTGACTCTCCGGAAGACTTTAAATATCATTTGCATCATGTCAAATATCTTGACAGTCATATGCGCTGCGATATCATCCATATGCTTCAGGCGAGGGAGCCAGTGACGGATTGTGGCCATCATATAGCCAACAGTGGGCAACTCGGTAGGTGGCTTGAAGTAGGGGTAATTCAGCCAATCCTGACACTGCCTGTTATTTTGTACTTTGATAGCGAATGCAGTCCAGGAGCGGCGTCGTGGTACTGGTCCCCAGCAAGGATTATACTTTAAATGTAAGGGCGCTTTCACCCATGTGCTCATCATTTCTGGGTACTTCTGGAGGAGGTCTTTGCGCCAATCAGGTTGATGGATTTCTCCTCTTTGCGCATTTGGTGGCAAGTCCGCCGGCTCGAATTGTGTAGCATGCGTGGGTTTCATGCCGGTTTCTTTCTCTATAGCTAGCTGATATTCAGCCATTAACATGAAGTACGGTTTATACTGCAGCTCATGCTCAGATATATAGCGTCGGGGGGCCAAATGAGCAAAGAAGGGGGATTGTAAGATTCTCTCTTCAATCATGGCCATGGCTTGTAACTGTGCCTCTACTCTGGCCGAATGTGTCGTTCCCAGTTCTTCGATCGTTTTCATCCACGCGGGGGTAGGAAGTTCATAGGTCATCTGGCCTTCGGCCGTGACTTGTCCGCCTGGGATGGGTATTGGCTCGTATGCTTCTTCAAACGTTTCCTCCACCGGAATGGTTATGTTCTCGTCGTCAGCTGGGATCTCCGGTGGGGAATCAGGCCGTGGTGGTGCTTCGTATACATCTATGCGTGATTGGAGAGTGGTTACCTGGGCCCGTAATGCATTGAGTTCCTCTATGAGTTCAGGAGAGGGGTCCACAGGTTCTGGTACTTCTGCTGCCACTGGTGGTTGTTGTGGTGCCGGTTCTCTGAGCTGTAGTAACTTGTGATCTTCTTTTAACTTTTGATGCTCTTCGTTCATTCGATCATAGTCCTCTAGCAGTCGAACGTGGTCATCTAGCAACATCCGCATCGATTCAGATGGGATTGCCTTGAATCTGCTCGGACTTAATGGTTGTTCAGGATGGTCCAATGCCGCTTCCAAATTTTCTCTATTCTGCTCTTGGAGTCTTTGGTTCTCCTCCTTGGCTGCAGCTAGGTGCCTCCTGAGTAGGCCCATATTCCTGGTCAGCGCCGCGTTCCTAATTGTTTGGGCTCGAAGCAGCTTGTCCAGATCAGCAGTGGCTTCTTTTGTCTTCTCTTCACTTTCTAGCTCTAGCTTATGATATGCCTCTCTTAGTTCTTGGTATCGCGTGTTCAAAGAGGCATTCTCGATTGATAATGAATTGAGCTGCGACTGCAATTCATTGGTCGTCCTCTGCAGCTGTTGATAATTGTTGCCAAGAGATGCAAACTCATCTCGTACTTGTGTCATGCATGTGAACATTTGTTGAAGTGCAGTGTCTATGGTGGGCGATAATAGTAATGAAGTGTTAAGTGAGGATGCAGTGGAAGTAGATGCAACGGGAATGGGGAATGGGGTTGGGAAGGTGGATGCAGTGGTGATCGTGGAAAATTGTGACGTACCTAAATATGATGGTGCTGTGAGTGGAGTGGGTGCTGGTGCGGTGGGTGGTGAGATGTCCATGTCATTGGACGTGTCAAGTGCGGTTGTGTAGGTGTGAAGACTGGATTTACAAATGTAGAGTAATTTACAGGGGGAATGGTTGGAGCAGCTTGGTGAAAAGGGGAAATAGGGGTTATGGTGGGTTGGGGAGGTGAAACTGGTGTTGGCAGTAGCCTTGGTACACCAGGACCTACAAGACGTGAAAGCCAAAGAAGGGAGTCAGAGCGAAGGGACAGCACAAGCAAACAGGGCAGTCAAAGAAGATCTGGCAAGTAGGCCAATATTTTTTCAAGACACTAATGCAGATCAAAGAGATGGACATGCAGGGAGGAAGAGCAAGTAGGGAGCTCGAAGATATGTATGACAGATCACTAGAAGAAATCCCTACAACAACAGTGATTTTTATCACTAACAATCATTGTAAATATCATTTCACATTTTTGTAGCTCCATTTTGTGCAAGCCAAGGAGTCCTTGAGCTTGAGGAGCCTTAGAAGTAGTTGCGTACCAATTTTCGTATTTTTTAGATCTCGTTTGAGCCCCCAAATAAGCCCTGGAACCTAATTTTTAACTAGGCCGGACACTAGGTCTGGACAGGGCCAAAAGCTAGTCAAAAACTATAAAAAGAGCTAGAGAGCTCATTTTTGAGGGTAGATTGTAATTGAAACGAACTTGTAAGAGCATTTTGAAAGTAATCTAAAGAACTCCATTGATTCTCTCTCTTTGTCTTGCCGTGTGTGCGCGTGTGTGTGTATGTGTGTGCATGCTTGTGTGCTTCTCACTCACACACTTGTGCCGCCACTTGCTCAAGGTCTTCATACCATCCTCACGTCTTCCCGGATTGACATTAAAGGAGGTGCTACTCATCACTGAGCTACACCAAATTTTAGCGCCGTTGCCGGGGATCGAGCTTTGAGGACGAGCGTGTGATGGTAAGACGTAGAGTTGACGCGTTGGAGTTGTAGGTATTTTCTTCACGCTCATCGATTTTCTTTTACTTTCTTCACTATCATCATCACCATCATCATCATCACCATCTCCCACGTCCATCTCCATCATCGCGAAAATTTCAGTTTTTTGACTATATCCCCATCTCCACCTCATTTCCCTCATTTCACTTGTGAGAGAGAGCGAGAGAGCGAATTTGCATGTGCTATTTTTTGCATGTTTTGTGAGCATTCTGCAGGTACAGGCCGCATCATCATCCCCAGCACCCTGCGCAGGTACGGAAATCTGAGTAACTGTCTGTGTGTCGCCGAGCTCTGTCAATCGCGACCGACAGAAAAATTGCTCTAATTGCTAAACAAAGTGCATATCCATGACCTACAGGCCTAGAGCTTCCCAAAAATGTGTTTAGTTTTTTGAAATTCCACAGATTTCTGTCAATCGCGATCGCTCTGTCAATCGCGATCGACAAACCACGACGGACAGACCTGTCAATCGCGATCGACACGTCAATCGCGACCGACAGAGTCAACGACGGTTTGACCACGACCGACAGACCACGACGGCCCTGTCAATCGCGACCGACACGGTCAACGACTGTTTGACCACGATCGACAGATCCTCGCGACCGACCTGTCAATCGCGATCGACTCATCAATCGCGACCGACAGAGTCAACGATGCTTTGACCACGATTGATTGACTTTTCGGCCACGTGTCAATCGCGACTGACCAGTCAATCGCGACTGATAGCCACGACGGACCTGTCAATCGCGATCGACACGTCGATCGCGACTGACCTGTCAATCGCGACCGACAGACTTTGCGAACGCGTTAGAAGGGAAAATTAGGTCAAATTTTCAAGGCAAAATCATTGGTCTAAATTTTGATTGAGTGTGGGACAAACACTAGGGTGTAGTATTGCATCGCGAGGCCGTGCCACAAGCTACTCGAGTATTCCTGTTTGACTGTTAGCTTGTATTGAATCCTGATTTAACTCCCTAAACCCTGAACAGTCATAACTTTTTCATACGAAATCCAATTTTTGAGCTCTTGGGCTTGTTGGAAAGCTCGTGGCATATACTACACGCCCTCAACTGTTTTTTATAAAGATAATGCGTTGATTTTCAGAGAGGGTATTTTGAAGTTGACCATACCCAGGGGGATCAAAGTCAGGGGTCTTTAGAATTATTTTCCTAAAAGTCAGAATGCACATGTGTGTTTATGTTACATGAATGAAAGTGGTTGGTTGTGTCCTTTGAATCCAAGCACTGAGCTAACCGTGGGACTTTTATAGGTTCATTAAGAGCAACTGAGAGCGTACTTGAGAACCGGGTTCTTGAGCACCATAAAGCAAGGGATCAACAAGTAAGGTTGGAATATTCTCAACTCCCTCTGTCATTTCCTAGCTCAAGCTAAGAACGACTAGTGATAGGAGTAAGCCAGGGCGACGATAGGCAGTTATCAAGTTGAAGACTATTAAAAAAACTCAAGTTCAAGCTAAAAACTTAGTTACTGTACTGTCGATAACCTAAAGGAAAAGAACCTAACGTGGAACGATCAACCTGAAATTACGAAGAACACTCAAGTATTCCGACGACATGATATCAGACAAGAACTCAAACGTGCTAAAATAACTAAAAAGAATCAAGTGACTAATACCAATTGATCGGCAACGAGGTTGTACTCTGAAAAAAAAAAAAAAAATTTTGGGCTAATCAGTTAGGCATATGAACCTTAGATCAGGACGACATTTAGCAAGGGAAAGACAAAGCCTTAGGTCTTCAGAGGCTAGTGTCAATCACACTGCAAGGTCTTGGGCCCAGCAGTTGAGCCACCACTCATACTACCCTAGCTCTGAGATCAGTGAGTCAGAAATGTCTCAAGGCATGGACAGACCTACGGGAAGTTCAGGAGTGCCTTACTTGTACAGGGTAGAAGGCCCTTACAAAACGCAGCTGGAGTACCTTAGGACCAACCGATTAGGTGCTAGCATCTATGCGGACGGCTTAGGAAGATCTGTGGTCCAGATTAAAAACCCTGATCAATCCATTGGACTAGAACACCCAGCTGTCAAGTTTGAAAATGGTGCATACCTGGACAAAGAAGGAACTATATATGTTGTCACTAGTCACCCTGATAGGACAGATGACTTCGGGAATGTAATCTCAGAAGCGGACTTAGGTGACCTGGAACAAGGGAACATGGGTGCTGAACCTAGAACCCCTCGAGGTAAATCAGTTCTCACTAGGATTATCACGCCTGAATGGGTCCCCCAAGACAACAAGAGCATAGAGTTGCTCCTCAATCGAGAAACTGATGAAGCCTTTTGGAGGTATAAGTCTAATCAACCGACAGACATAGGAAATATCATGATCTACGAGCTTAAGGATCCGGATAGCCCAGGCAGAGTGACCTATTTAGATCATACTTCAGAACGGATCTTTGTGGTGACAGAAAATGATAGGCATGCCTACACTTGGAAGGGTGAATTCATTTTCCCCCAACCAAGATCAAATGTATCCTATGGTCACCCTGGGGCTGGAACTTCCCAAGCTCATGGTACGCAAAGAGATAGAAGTAGGGATAAACCAGAAGTAAGTTTCGCCAACCCCGTGGGCAGAGAAAGAACGAGAACAGAGACGAATAGGGTAGAACCTGAGATGCATAGAGCCCACAGGAACCAAAGAAATGTAGATGGATTCCCTCTGCCGAGGCCTAGAGAGCACACAAGAACTTTGAGACCCACCCAGCTAGTTAAGTCCATGAAGAATTACTTTGACGGCACAGGAGATCCCTATGATCATGTGGCAGAGTTCAAGCAAGTCTTGAGAGCTGAACAAGTGGAAGATCTGTTCACGCAGTACAATGCCTTCGGTCTAACCCTTAGGAACACAGCACTTACATGGTTTCAGCCATTAGATGAGCGCCAGTTCAGGAGCATAGACCAACTCCTAGAGGCTTTCATCGTAGAGTTCTCTAAGAGTGGCATAAGACACAATACCTCCTCATTGATTCACAGCTTCAAACAGACCCCCCAAGAGACTGTCAGATTGGCCGGAAGAAGATTTAGACAATATCTGGAAAGGTGCCCTATTTCGGAACTACCCACATCTGCTAAACAAGTAGCCTTATTCCTTGATGGATTGCTGAGTACGAAATTGAGATCCTATGTGTATCTGAAGGACCCTAGGACTATAGAAGAGTGTGTACGCATGTGCATTGACATTGAAGATAACCTAGGGGAAGAACTAGAGCTTTCCAAAATCTACAAAGATTCAGATAGTGCATCTAGTCACTCTTCCACGCAATCCACATCAATTGAGGAACTTGCCGAAAAGGTAGCTCAGAAATTAGGTGTAACTAGCAAACAAATCCCAAGGTTTGCCCCAGCGAAGAGGTGCTATACATGCGGTGGTGACCACATGGCAAACGTGTGTCCCATTATGGCCCAACCCTAGGTCAACCCTAATAGCCAATACTGCACCATAGAACGGAGGTACACCAACCACACCGCACAAGATTGCCCATACAACAAGCAGGCGGTTAGGCAACACTACCCTCAGCCCTACCAACAAGGCAGATACCAGAACCAGTACCCTCCACAACCATATGGCAGGCCACAACAAAATTTCCAACCTCAATATCAAAACCAACAAAGGCCTCAGCCTGTGCTAGCACAACAACCCCCAGCCCCAGCTAATGTGATTCCGGTAAAGTATACTGCTGCAGAAGAGAACCTGAATAGAGCTATAGTCCCTGTAACATCTTTGCTTTCTGAAAGTGACCCGAGTGACCATAGCTTTGACTCTACACATGTTGATAGCCCCCAGGCCTACTACATGCAGTCTCCTGAGCATGGTGAGTCCTATTATAGCGAAGAGACAAACGAACCTAGTTGGGAGTCAGATTACACGAACGTCATGTATGCAAACCCCAACCCTAGGCTTCAATCTAGGCAGGTAAGACCTCCATTTCCAAGAGGACCGTGCTACAGATGCCAAGGAGATCACCTCATTCGTGATTGTCCCTTACCTCCGCCCACACAACCTCAGTCCTTGACTATCCAAGGCTTTTGCCAAGACTGCGGAAAAGAGCATCTCTTACGAGATTGCCCAAAGAACCCCAATAGCATGCCAAAAATCACCCCTATCAACGTTGTTGGGTTAGTGGTAGACTCCTCAGGAAGTGTCACTTCCACTGCACCAGTACAGGTAGTCACTAGGGCTCAGGCATTGCAGCAAAACCAAGGGGTAGGCCAGGAAAAGAGCCCAGAAGCTAGCGATACTGAGAGCCAAAATAAAAAGAGAACAAGAGCTTGGAGAGATAGCCGCGAACGCATGAAAAGGCAATGGGCAAAGAAGATGAGTGAACTTGAGGAAAGTCTACGAGAAACCAAGGCTAAAATCATAGAGATCACATCTCAACCGCACTCTCACACATTCCCACCGCTACCATCCCCATCACCCTCCATCCCTTCACCCTCTAAGACAGCCCACGTAACCCACCCACCACCCCAAACAGGATCGGTATTAGTTGATCCCACTCCCGAAGACATAGACATGATGCTTAAAGCATATCAGGCCAGAATCCAAGAAGGGCCAAACGTCACGGATCATGACAAGTGCTATCCTAGAGCTGACCTAGAGATAGAAAGAACCAAACTATGCGCGAAAATGGTCGCATTGGCTCAGACTATGTTTGAAGCCAGTCGCCTTTTCAATTACTCAGGCTCAGCCAAAACGCAATTACACTTGGATGGATTCCTAGAGAAGTTAGAGAGGATAATTGCAAGATCTGACAAGGAAGAAAAAAATCAAGACCAAGAAAAAGCAAGCAAAAACAGGAATCATTCCCAATCAGAAGTGTATGTGGCCAATGCCCCTAAACCGGACAACTTCCCCTCCTTAGAAAGAATAGAGAGGCCAATAGCACAGCCAGAAAAGGAACCTACCCCTCAAAGAAAGGAAAGGGCAAGAGAACGGGTAAGCCAGCCTCTTCAGGAAGCCCGTGGGCCTCCTCAAGAAGCTTATCTTCCCCCCCAAAAGGCAGATGAGCCTCCCTCGAAAGCTCAAGTACCTCCACAGGTTGCCTACATTCCTTCTCAGGGAATGTGTGAGCCTGTTCGGAAAAGTATTAGAATAAGTAATCCTCCCCAAGAAGCTTGTGCTCCAGCCATTTGCGAGAACGAGGAGAGAGTCAACAATAGAATCAGCCCTCCTTCACAGGTTGCTTATGCGCCCAATTCTACGGAGCCAGACACTTCTTCTTCTATGAATCGGTTTGCACCAGACTTCCTACGAGAGATTCAAGAAGACAAATGGGATAACGAAAGCGAGGTCGCCCCTCCTTTTGAACTTGTGGACGATGCACACGACCAATTCCCACAAGACATCCCATCTATTTACGGGGAGCATGAGAGTGTTCAGTCTCACGAGAGATTAGACTTTGAGTCTAATTCCATACAAGAGCTACCCCACTTCACAGGCCCATGGGAAGCAAAGTCCACATGTATGAGAGCACCCACAGTCATGGTAAGGAACGACGACTCAGTCATACCTAGGAACACAGAGGTAGTGAAGAACACTAACGTGCAGTGTAATCTCAAGTTAGAAGAGCTACTCAAGGTTAGACCTGAATTATGGAAACATGCAGCCAAACAAGTACCAGAGATAGCAAAACCTCGTTCCCAGGTAGGATCCCATAGGACAGTGCCAGAAATTCCCCTAGATAAGATAGGAGATATGTGTGAAGGTGAAGAAGGGAACACCTATCTTCCCATCACCTACCAGGAGTACACCACCAAAGCGATTTTGGACTCAGGTGCAGGAGTTGCAATTGCCACCACCTCCTTATGGAAGCGTTGGGGCAAGCCGGCACTCAGGCCGACGAGAATGAAATTGCAGATGGCCGATGGTCACATAGAGAGACCCCTAGGATTGCTAGAAGGAATAACTCTCACCACTTGTGGTGTCGAGTTTGAACATACCTTTGCCATATGTGACTTCAGCAAAAATCATGCCTATGAGATGATTTTAGGAAGACCATTCATGCGACAGTTGCAAGTGGTACAGGATTGGGGGACCAATTCTTTGTACCTGCAGCACTTGGGTGTTACAACCAAAGTTAATCTCAAGGATTATTCTCATAGAGATGTCCCTCCTATCCAATGGAATCCCATCCATAGAGCCAAAGATGATACAGAATCGGTGCATTCCATAGGGTCTGGATCCTCATGGATGCATGAAGATACTCACTTATGGATGTGCAAGGTAGCAGTAGAAGAAGAGAAGAGAGAGAAAGCCAGAGAGGTAGGTGCGAACGAAACCCATAGACCCATTCAAGACCCAGCCTATGCACCTGTAGTTTTTCCAGACGAGGAGTTTGAACCCCATGGCTGGGCGGAAATTTTAGCAACAATGGACGTAGCCATCAATGAAGAACAATGGACACCTCACTGTGATGAGGATGGCTATGACATTTCAGTCTTCTCCATAAAGCCAATCATGGGAGAGGCAGTTCTAGAAGAATGTGAACCTAGCCCTGATGCATTTGAGGATGCAAGTGACTCCGATCTAGAGTCAATCATTATGGACCCACCATTTGCATCAGATGAAGAATACTTCCATGAAATAGAATTTCAACCCCAGAGGCATGGAGAGGTTACAAATGATGTAAGATTAGCAACGCATATGACCCCTAAGGAAGAAGGAAAGAAACGAAAGAAGAGAGAAGCCGTACCAGAAGAGGAAGAATCTTTGTTTGAGGTCCCAGAAAATTTTAAGAAGTATGAGATAGATGACAGGAGAGTCATGATAAGAATGCCTAAACGAGAGGCACAATCAGGAGAGGCCTATGATAACAAGGAAACCACCAAGAAAATAGTAGTGGCCATAGAAGAAGGAGAGGAGAGATGCACATATATAGGCCATGACCTGACAGAAGACGAAGAGCACGAATTGATTGCCTTGCTAAGAGAATACAGAGATGTATTCGCTTGGAGTTACAAGGATTTGAAAGGGGTTGACCCGGACATATGTTCGCACACCATCCCCATGACTTCAGACGCCAAACCCTCTAAGCAAAAGCCTTATACATATAACGATAATTACGCTGCTAAGATAAAGGAAGAGATAGATAGATTGGTCGAAGCTGGATTTATCTATGAAATTGAGCACACTGAATGGGTATCCCCCATCGTAGTGGTGCCCAAGAAGAATGGCAAACTGCGTGTGTGCATTAACTTGAAAAAGGTTAATGCCGCCACGATTCGAGATAACTATCCGCTTCCCATCACAGAACATCTCTTAGAAAGAGTGGCAGGCAAGGAAGTGTACAGCTTCCTTGATGGATTTTCTGGCTACAATCAAGTAGCCATAGCTCCAGAGGATCAGCATAAGACGGCCTTTGCCACAGAATGGGGCATTTTTGCTTTTAGAGTAATGCCATTTGGGCTTACCAATGCACCCGCGACCTTCCAGAGGCTGATGTGCCATGTGTTTAAGGAGTTCCTGAGGAAGAGTTTAGAAGTCTATGTTGATGATCTTTGTGCTCATTCCAATGTTAGACAAACTCATATTCCTGAACTCAGACAAATTTTTGACAAATGTAGAGAATATCAAGTCTGCCTGAACCCAGAAAAGTGCGTTTTTATGGTCAGGCAAGGTAAGATTCTAGGACACATAGTGTCAAAGAATGGCATATCTACTGACGAAGAGAAAGTGAGAGCCATAGCAGAACTACCTAGGCCAAAGAATGTCAAGGAAGTACAAGCTTTCATGGGGCATTGTGGGTATTACCGACGTTTCATCCACATGTATGCTGTCATCGCAAAGCCCATGTACGGACTCTTGACTAACTTTGAGTGGACTAATGAATGTGAGAATTCCTTCCAAGAGCTTAAACGAAGATTATGTTCAGCACCAATCTTGACCACACCAGATTGGAATAAGCCATTCCACGTTCATGTTGATGCATCCAATTATGCTATTGGATGTGTGCTCGCACAACCTACTGGTGAAGGTAATATGGATCTTCCAATTGCCTATGCCAGTAGACAATTGAATGCGGCTGAACGGAATTACACCACTACAGAGCGCGAAGGATTAGGCATGGTATATGCAGTCAAGAAATTTAGACACTATTTGCTTGCAAATAAGTTTAAATTTTTTACTGATCATCAGGCATTGTTATATCTTGTAAACAAGCCATGCAATACAGGAAGATTAGTAAGATGGTTTCTCTTACTAATGGAATACGACTTCGAGGTTGTGGTAAGGAAAGGTAGGACTCACTTACGAGCAGACCATCTCTCTAGACTCACATCGGGAGAAGCCCCACAAGGAGTATCAGATGACCTTCCTGATGCTTACTTGTTTAATTTGGAAGTTGTACCGCAGTGGGCTAAGCCATTGGTACCAGTCTTGACATACGGGCCTAACCATCCAGTGGTAAACACACGGAATAGAGAGGTTGTAAAAGCCCAAAAGTATCACATCATGGCCGGAAGCATGTACAAGCACACAGATCAAGGGATCTTGGCTTGTTGCGTAGAAGAGGATGAGTACGCTAAATGGTTGCAATTAGCACATGTAGGTGCATTAGAGCAACATCATTCAAAGCAACGAACGTTACAGACTCTAAGGAGACTCGGAGTGCATTGGCCAACTATGGAAGCTGATGTCCAAAAGTTGTGCAAGGAATGCTCAATCTGTTGCACTAAACCACCAGTGGAACACGCCACTCTTTATCAAGTATCCATTGTGCCAGATTGGAGCGAACCACTAGTATCATTCCTGAGGACAAACACATTCCCTCCAGACATGACTCTAGCTAGAAAAAGGAGTTTAGAACAAGAAGCCCAGGATTATTCACTCGTTGGTGATAATCTATATAAGCGTGGTAAAGATGGTTACCTGAGACTGTGTGTCCATGAAAGTGAGTATCTTAAGATCTTAGAAACTGCTCACCAAGGTGTAGCAGGAGGACACTTTGGACCAGATCGGGTGATCAAGGCAATACTATTTGCGGGCTTCTGGTGGCCTACCCTTCACATGGATGCACATACCTATGTGAAACGGTGTGATGTCTGTCAGAGGACTCAGTATCCCATACGCAAAGATGAGATGCCACTGAAACCAATGATGGGTGGACGTGCATTCTCTAAGTGGGGAATAGACTTCGTAGGTCCTATTAATCCCCCAGCCAAAGGTTCTCATGCGGAATACATCATTGTGGCAACAGACTATCTCACCAAGTGGGTAGAGGTAAAGGCTACAACAAAGAACGATGCTCAGACAACTGCCAAATTCTTGTTTGAGAATGTGTTCACAAGATATGGGCTACCCATAGAACTAGTAAGTGATAGAGGCACTCATTTCTTAAATGAAGTGATTAAAAATCTACTCCAAGAATTCTTGGTAATACACAAGAAGTCTGCCCCCTATCACCCTCAAGCTAATGGACAAGCTGAGAGCACTAATAAGATTTTATGCAATGTACTGACGAAACTAGTGAACACTAAACGCTCTGACTGGGACAAACAGCTACACCATGCTGTTTGGGCATACCGAGTTGCCTACAAAACGGTACTCCAAGCCACCCCCTTTCAGATGGTATTCGGTCAAAACGCTGTGCTACCCTTGGACTTCCTGATTCCTACATTGAGAGTAGCACAAGAGTATGAATGGACAGGTCATGAGCTCTCCTCTAGGATCTTTGACCTTGAACGATTAGGGGAAACAAGACTAAGAGCCGCTGCAGGAATATATGCAGCCAAGAAGAGACAGAAGGCATATTTCGATGCCCATGTGAAGGATAAGGGCTTGAAAGCAGGAGATCTAGTCTTAGTTTATACACTAAAACAACACGCGAGGAAGTTAGAAAAGAGAGGCTATGGACCTATGATCATCAATAGGATCTCCACAAGCGGAGCAGTACAATTGGCCACATTAGAGGGTGACGTTCTCCCAAATTATATTAGCGGTTGCAGAGTCAAGTTGTACCAGGAACCCCTCACGGAGGAAATGCTCAGCCGACTCAACACTGCTAAGAAACGCAAAGAGGAAGAAAAGCGAGTTAGAGAAGAAGCTCAAGCAGAAGCTTTAGAACGCATTAGAAGGATGAAATTACGAAGGCAAGGTAGAGAGCAGCCTAGGACAAATGACTATGCAGATCAAGGATATCATATGGCAATGTGTGAAGTCGCAGGAACCAGCTCACCTAGGATAACTGATCGACGTCCTTTCGTAACCCTAGATATAGGACAAGGAAAAAGTGCAAGGACTGTAAGAGCCTTGATTGACTCAGGTGCAGCCACTAGTGCGGTTAAAGTGTCTTACTGTCAAGAGTTACAGTTAATTGTCAATCCTGTGGAAGCATATCTCATAGGATTGGGAGGCGTGGAAACCCCTTGCATGGGCGAGGTGGAACTTCCCCTCTACCTTCATGACGAGGCGATGACAGTTAAAGTACTGGTGTGTCAGGATGAGGATCTCACTGAACCTCTTATCTTGGGTCAAGATTGGATCTATGACCAAGCAGTCAATTTAAACCTAAGAAGTGGACTTCTCCAGGTTTGGATCAATCATAGCCGAGTTACAATAGAATTAGACAATGGAGCACTCAAGGAACTAGGAAAGGCACAGACTCCTGGTCCTTCCAGGGGTACACATGAAGATGACCATGCTGTTCTTGTCCAAAACTATGTGTTGCAGAGGAATGATATTTGCAAAAAAGGAGTTAGGAATGCAACGGAACTCCCTTCTTTTCCAAAGGCTAGAAGGAGGCAGCAACCCAAGGTGGATCAAAGGCAGAAGAAGCAGAGTACTACCTATGTCCGAGATCAAAAGTACCTGCGCAGCAGAATGGCCCAGAAAATAAACCAGGTGTGGGTGCGGAAAGGCGAACGACCGGTTGCACCACCGTCAACTACAGGGGCAAAGCCTCTTATTAGTGACCAACAACACAACGCTAATAAGAAGTCTTTCAGAAATTCTTCTGCTAAAGTAAAATCTATTTGGGTGCCCAAGAAGTCGATGAAGGCAAGCCCACAATCAAGACAAATTTGGGTGCCTAAGGCTTGCTTGATGGCACAAGTAGCTACGCTGAGGCCACAACCTAAACAGCATAACGCAGCGACGCATACTGCCAGATTTCACTCGTTCTCGACACTCATGTACACACCAAAACCCAAGAGCGTACATGTAATCAATTGTAAATGGGTCCCAAAAAGGCCTCGTTTTCAAACCATGACACCGAGAAGGCTCTGTAGAGACTCTCCAAAACCGAAGGCAAAGCCCACTCACTGCATTTGGCAGCCTAGGGCCTGTAATAAACCCCCCGACCCCAATTTGTAAATTCATACCCACTTACTAACTGCAGTAGTCTCCTAGGACAACACAAGCACTAACTACACACACTGTCTTCATGCACTTACTAACCACTAACTCACCATCCACCTCATGTTAATGTTGTAACGGGGACAACAACGGATTTATTCTGTCCATTACGATGTTAACACTTGGTTCTATATTCTCACAGAACCAACCAGCGAACAGGGCCATGGCAGAAGCAGGTACCAGTTCTCAAGCCGGATCGGGTGCCCAGATTGTGGACATAGAAACACTTCTCCTTGAGCCACGTCTCACCGCAAGACCGCAAGAGCTTCAAGCCGTGCATGTGCTCCCCATTCAGGATCCTCCTCAAGGGCACACTTCTCAAGTAGGTAAGCATGCGCATTGGTTCAGTGATGTTGCGGGACCACTGGGCGATGGAACCTATTTCTGGGAAGCGGAATTGGAATTCAATGGCAAATGGGGTCGATACCACTTTTTCACACGCGAGTTTGAAAGCTATCAAAATGCCGAAGTCATGAGATCAGTTTGGATCAAAGCGGGTGTGGACAGTTATTTCAGGACTCACTTACCAAAGCCGGATTTTTTACGATGTTCATATCTGATCAGTACAATCACGCCAAGCAGGGCCAAGGGAGGCGACAGCACCTTTGTGTTGCCATCACTGCTGCCGGGTAATGAGCTTAAAAGATTCAAGTTGACCCTCAATCTGGTAAGAGAAGCATTGGGAATGTATGGCATGCACATCCCAACAGAAAAGGAAACCATGGTTCCAGGTCGAATGAAGCACAAAGATCTTAATAAGTTGAAGGACATGGTAGCGATGACACCTACCATTGCGCTTCACCTGCGAACCATCATGCAACATTTTGCTTTTCCCGCCCAAGAACGATTCACAATGCCCCCGAAAAAAATATGGTTCAGTTTATATCTAGCAGAAACCGAAAGCCTGCCCATCAATGTGCCACACTGGATCATAGATCAGATCCACCTAGCGCATCAAAGGTGGAACAAAAAACAGAAGAATGTGCTCCACGGGTGTTGTGCTCTGACCAGAATAATCTATAGATGCTTGGCTTATGACGTGCCTGTTCAGCGGGCACTCGTATGGTCCCGAGTCCAAGAATTCCAGAGAAGACTATCAGCAGCAGGTCCCCCATCAAAGAAGATGAGGGGGGGAGTCCAACTACCCTGTGCCCAACCAAGGGGAGCTACCGCTACACCAGAAATCACCCCTCCCCAGACACGACGAGTTAGGCCATTCACAATCCGGCTACCAAGACCAAGCACAGAGGGGCCTAATCTGGTGTTTCCACCCATTCCATCCGATTTGGAATTTCCGCAGGGATTTACTCTTGAGGACCTCACGGATGAAGAAATTGCCAGATTAATCTATGACTCTAACCTCGAAGCTGAAGTAGCGCGAGCTCAGGAACCACAACCCCAAACAACATCGGCCCCCACCCAACCACAAGTTGTAGAAGTCGATGTAGATGAACAAGAGGCAGGAGGAGACGAAGAAGAAGCCGACGAAGAACAACATCAAGAATATGACGAACTCTCCGAGTTAGCAAGTGCCCCAGCATATTCGGCACAAATCAAGAGACTATATCGAACCATGCGACTGGTTCAGGAACAGCATCAGATGTCTCTAGAACAGGGCAAAAGACTCATGAACGACTTGCTAGCTGAGGAAGGTGTGGACGAGTTGTTCATTGAGTCCATGAACCTTCATGCCGACGCTGTAGGACTGGACGAGGCCATTCATGAGGCAATGGCCTACATTCACAGGTTTGAAAAAAGGGTTCCCGTTCGTCCCAGGAGGTCCGGGAAGCAAATTCACATCAATACATCAGCACCAGGCGAGGCAGCGCAAGCAGAAGAATATCAAGAAGCACCGTTGTCACCACCATCCCCACCTCACACTACACAATTCACTCCACCACAGGACACTAGCACTACCACATCCACTACCACTACCATTGTCATGGGCATCCCACTCTCCCCGGGAATCCAATTCGGGGGAGTCACCATGCCCACCTTCACCACCCTGTTCACCGATGTCACATCCACTCCACCCACGATTCCCATCTACACCGTCACTCAAACAGTTGACACGATGGAAACATCACCAGCCACATCACCACTCCCTCCCCCCATGCCACCTTCATCACCCATACCCCCTCCACCCACATCTCCACTTACATCCACATCATTCACCTCTCCCATTCCCGCCCCCATTCCCCCTGCATCTTCACCCCTCCCAGCATTATTTAATGTAAATAACATATTTTTAGCATTAAACCAATGTGTATACCAGCTCCAGAATGAGTACAAAGCTCTGGACAACCGGTATCAGCAACTGGAAACGCACCATCAGAACTTACAAAGACAGTTTCACATTCTACAAGCAGAAAATGCAGAACTGAATCAACGCTACACGACGCTTGAGCAGGCTCACCAAACATTATTGGCGGCACCCCAACCATCGACAGAATCAGGTGTCAAACAACTAGAAGCTTTGCTCAAAGTATACCAAGCCGATAATCTCAAAGTCCGGCGTAACCTGGCACTTCTCAGGAAACACATGGCGGCCGCCCTTGAAGAAAACAAGAGACTGCAGCAGCAAAATGAAGCAAATCTAGAAGCAGCAATGGAAGGCTCTCCACACGAAATTGATCCAGAGCAGTTTAAAGCTGTGCCCTCAGAGACAATGAAGACCATCTTGGACAGCTATGCAGATCTATTAGAAGCTCATGATGACTTGGAAAGGGAACGTGATGCGCTGCGCAATCAACTCCAAGAGCAACAGACAGCACCCAAAGTCACAGAAACGACCACGACTTCAGAGGAAGTCAAGGCATTGAAAGAGCAGGTGGCCGAATTACAGGCAAGATTACTCACACATGAAAGACAACCCTCTCCAGTTGTCGAACCAGAACCCGAGGATTTGGTACCCATCGAGGTAGATGAGACGTATGAGGAACCTTACGTTCCTATGCCAATGCCAGGTGGTGAGCAAACCGCAGAAGGAATGGATACGTTAGAAATCGAAGTACCTGAGTGGCTCCAAACACTAGAGAAAACGGCATCAACTCATGAAGATCGAGTAGCAGTTCAAATCCAATCTATGGCAAAGATAGAGGACACTATTATTAAATCAGAATACTTCCGCAGCATGTCCCACCATAGATGGATCGGAACCAATGATGATCAATACGTGCCATATTGTATACTCCTGGCGGACTACAATGCAGAAATCCAACATAGATGTGGCAAACCTCCAACGTTTGCTACACAATTTGGGCCAGATGATATCCCAGAGAGCGCCAAAAAAGGATCCATTCATCAACCCACTTGGAGGATCCGACTCCTCGAAACCTACCCGGAGATGGTTCGCACCTGGACGAATATGCCTCTTTTTATTAAATATAACCCTTGTTATGTTCCCGTACTCCGCAGACGCACATGGCCAGAATTTACCATTGCAGTCAAGAATATCAAGGGATGCGCCAAATGGTTAAACTACGTCTATCTAGCACCCCCTCAAGGGCCTCCCACCGTCAATTACATGATTTCCACTATACGGCACTGGAGCATCCGATTAAAGAATACCCCTGATGTAATGGCCCAGATGTGCATGAAAATTTTTGAGTTAATGCTCATTACATTCAGGACATTCAAGAATATCAAGGACCCACACTTCTCAGGCGTCGGATTCCTTACAGGAAACCAAGATTTAGTTTATGACATGAGCACCACTCCTTCCATAGAGGTGATATACGCTTGGCACGCCAGAATAAAATACCTCCCAGCCTGCTTTAAACAAACATTCGAAGAGATGTTCATAACCGGGTTCTGGGAATACCACTCAGAAATATTTGTACCCAGACCCTCACATCTCCTCCATTTATTTGCTGTGGAGTGAACCATTCACTCAGAGCAGTTACGGGTGCCACATCCAGATGTCCCAGGGCCAGTCAATTGGGATGCATTGCTGACAGATCTAGCAAGGGGACTCAGGTTAGAAGAACACCACCTCGCCGCCGATGTTGTACAATACTATGTCCAAAAAGCAGCTAGACAAGGGTCTGTCAGGGGCGACAGACGCGAGAGTGGGGGGGGTGTTGGCAGTAGCCTTGGTACACCAGGACCTACAAGACGTGAAAGCCAAAGAAGGGAGTCAGAGCGAAGGGACAGCACAAGCAAACAGGGCAGTCAAAGAAGATCTGGCAAGTAGGCCAATATTTTTTCAAGACACTAATGCAGATCAAAGAGATGGACATGCAGGGAGGAAGAGCAAGTAGGGAGCTCGAAGATATGTATGACAGATCACTAGAAGAAATCCCTACAACAACAGTGATTTTTATCACTAACAATCATTGTAAATATCATTTCACATTTTTGTAGCTCCATTTTGTGCAAGCCAAGGAGTCCTTGAGCTTGAGGAGCCTTAGAAGTAGTTGCGTACCAATTTTCGTATTTTTTAGATCTCGTTTGAGCCCCCAAATAAGCCCTGGAACCTAATTTTTAACTAGGCCGGACACTAGGTCTGGACAGGGCCAAAAGCTAGTCAAAAACTATAAAAAGAGCTAGAGAGCTCATTTTTGAGGGTAGATTGTAATTGAAACGAACTTGTAAGAGCATTTTGAAAGTAATCTAAAGAACTCCATTGATTCTCTCTCTTTGTCTTGCCGTGTGTGCGCGTGTGTGTGTATGTGTGTGCATGCTTGTGTGCTTCTCACTCACACACTTGTGCCGCCACTTGCTCGAGGTCTTCATACCATCCTCACGTCTTCCCGGATTGACATTAAAGGAGGTGCTACTCATCACTGAGCTACAACTGGTGAGAAGGTTAGTGGGGTTAGAAAGGTGAAAGGGGGTCTTAAAGGTGGGGGAAAGGATGGGAAGGATGAAGGGGTGAAGGGGTTAACATGTAGACGAGGTGGGGTGGGTACGGGCATGGTGGCATGAATGGGTGGTGTAAAGGCTGTGGCTATGTTGCCATGGACTGGTGTGGATGTGGGAGGAGCAGGTGGGTGTGCGGGGATACAGGATGGATTGGTGAAACTTGAGGTGAGAGAGGAGTAGATGGTGTGGATGTTATTTCAAGGATAGTGGTAGTATGTACAACGGTAGTATGTGGTGGGGAGTCGACTAGGATGGCTTCTTCGGTGAAGGATCTTTCCGGCCGTAGGCGTGCATCTTGCGCCTGGTGGGATGATTGAGCACCTACCGGAACTCGAATATATTCACCGGGCTTCGATAGCAGGCGAACTCTGCGAGGGTCATATTGGGGGAGTGGCTTCCTTTGTAAATATCTTAGTGCTTCGACCGAGCCGATGGATTGGACCAGTTCTCTGAACCCTCTGATGTAGACTTCTTCAAACCCTCCGGAGACTAGTTCTTGTTCGATTAGGGCCTGGCTCTCTTCTTCAGTCAATTTCTTCCGTGCCCAGACTTTCTCCATCGTACGATATAATTTCTTGATTGCCAGCGTGTAAGCTGCTGCTTCGAAAGTCTCCTCTTCGTGCGTGCTGGTGTCACCGTGTGCATCGGTTTGTTGGCCTTGGCCGTCTGTCTGTCCTTGTTCTTGGGAATCATGCGTGCCCTGGCTGGCTTCATCATCACCTTCGTCGTCGTCGGTGGCTGTTCTTTCGTCATCAGAGCTCGACACAACTTGTCCCTGTGGCAGATCCCGCGGTGTGGTAGGGTAGCTGGGGCGTTCATATTCTTGAGAGAACATTTGTGCCTCTGAAAACTGGAACTCATTTGAGAATGCATCCGGCATCTCAAAGTCGAATGTTGTGTTTATTGGTTCTGCCTCCATGTGTGGTATTGGGAAAGAAAAGGCTTCCGCACCAATAGTGGTGGGAGCTTCTGCTGTCGTGGTGGTGGGTTCTGTGGTTGCAGCTGCCTGAGGTGCAGCGATACTAGTAGTGCCCTCCGTGACCACTGGTCTAGACAACCTTATGCGAATAGGTTGCACTGTGGGAGCGGCTTCTGTCGGTGATCGCTCTGGAGAGGGTTGTGGTGATGGTGACTCTGGCACTTGAAGGCAAGGAATAGTGCCTCTCATGCGTTTACCTGCCCGTGCTCTGCTGGGCTTCCTGGCTTTCTTCGTAGTTCCCTTGAATGCTTTCAGCTCTTCTCCTGTTAATGCACGTTCAATTGGCAAATCATAGGCCAAGCACATATAAACAATTCTTGTGAGCGCACAACATCCATTAAGCACTTTCTTGCGTTCCCATCTGTGTTGTGCCAGATACATTTGATCAATGATCCAGCTCGCCAGGTCAACCATCTGAGGTCCCGTACATGCCAAGTACAAACCAAACCATATTCTTTTATGGGGCATGGTAAATCTGTCCTGAGCGGGGAATGCAAAGTGTTGCATGCATATCCGTAGCGGCTTTGACAGCTCAGGTGTAATTGCTGAGATCTCCTCCCACTTAGTGACATCCCCACGTTTCATAGGGTCTGGAATTAATCTTTCTCGATCTGTGGGCGTGTGGGTTCCATGAATTTTGATGGCAGCTCTGATTAAATCCTTCGAGAGATAAAATCTTTTGTACGGTGGATCATTCACTAAAGAGGGCAAAATAAAAGTTCCTGGGATATCCTTGTTCTCTGAGGCCAGCAAAGTAGTGATTAAATAATAACACCTGTAAAAGTCAGGTTTGGGCAGAGGATCACTGAAATACTCCGGGAAGCCTGCTCTGGCCCAAACGTGAGTTAAATCCTGGGTGTTCTGTAGGGCTTCGAACTCTCTGGAGAAGAATTGGTATTTTCCCCACGTGCGGTCATCAAACGTCAAATTGGATTCAAATATAAAATCCGCGTCCGCTAAGGGTCCTGCAAGTCCCTAAAACCAGTGAGAGTTACGGTGTATCTTTTCTGTGTAGCCCATAGGTGGGTTATCGATCGGCATGGGCCCTGGAAATCCTTGGAATTCTGGCGGTGGAGCAGTCGGGTGGGATTTTGCTCGTAACACGTTGAGGGGCACTGCAGCTACACTGGGGCCTGCTCCTGATGGTCCTTCGTCGGTTTGCATGATGACTGGTGTGTTAATGAGAAAGATCTGCTACAAAAGATTAACACATTAGCATGGAAATTACTTAAGATCCCATTAAAGTGAGATCGCAATCCCTTTCCATAACTGATGCGTAACCCGTGTAGCCAAGTGCTGTGATGTGATGGATGCAATGCTTCTTGCAGCACTACTGCAGGTCTCTAGACACCTACACGTTTCAGATTAAGCATACATTTCTTGATGAGATGAGATTGTGAGTGATGTGTGATGATGGTGGGTGAATTTTTACAAGGTTTAAAGGTTAGTGATTTAGTACAAGGTTGTATGTTAGTCGGGGGGGTAGTTTTGTCAGACATGGGGTTGGGGGGAGACAGTTGGACACGCTTCGGTATCCATTTCCTAAGAGTCCTTGAGTGGGTGGTGGGTTTCTGCTGAGGGGTCAAAGGTAGTATCGGGTGTGGTGGTATTGAGGGATGGAAAGATTTGTGAGGGGTATATATTACATGGCTTAAGGGTTGAGCTATGATACATGGTTTGGGTACCCAAATCTGCGTGGGTGTGGGTCTATGGGTAAGGTATTTCTTGGCGATCCAAATTTGTCAAATGCTCGGACCTGTAGAAGAAGGTCGAGGGGATGGTGGATACTGATTCTGTTTCTGCCCTGCCTTTTGCTTGTCGGTCTCTGCTTGGTTGGATTTCTTTGGTGCTTTTTGTCCTTTAGGCACCCATATTTGTCTGGTGCCGCTTCCTTTGGGTGGCCCAAACTGCTTTCCTTGTTGGGTCTTCTGATGCTGCAGTCGGTCTGGGTTCCTTCGTCGTGGTTGACTCTGTTGTGGTTGAGGTTGAGAGGTCGGATGGACGCTCTGCTTTGGAAAAGAAGGGAGATCCAACACTTGCGTGACCTGCCCATTAGGAAGTGATTCGTTCTTTAACTTTGATCTAGGCCAGTCCGCAACAAGTTTGGAAGGATGAGCACCGCAGGGTGTCGTGCTCATTTGGCCGCTGATGCAACCCACCTGACCACTGATTGTGTCCATCTGCGCTAGCAGATGGGTAGCTGCCTCTTCTAGTTTGCAGGAAGTCCCAGGGAAGATCTCCTGTCATCCTTCTGATTGACAACTGTCCATAGCCAAGCCCGAGTGGGTTGGTGTAGACGTAACGTGACTGGTCTGACCCAATATCTTCCGGTCTTCCGTCGCATGCGTTTCATAGGGTCTAGGGTTACAAACCTCAGTCGGAATGCCATTAGGGAAGTCAAGCGGTATCACTCGCTTCTGCTCTAAGGTTCCAATCTGTAAGGAGCCTTGTCTAAGATTTAGGTCCACTGAGTGATCGTATAGCCAATCTTGGCCAAGGATTAGGGGTTCTATTAGGTCGTCATCATGGCACACGAGTAGCTTCGCTGTCATTGTCACATCCTTAATGAGGATAGGAAGGTCCACCTCACCCATGCAAGGGGTTTCCATGCCTCCTAGCCCTATGAGGTATGCCTCAATTGGCCGCATTTCTATTCCTCAATCCTTATAGTGGGACCATCTAATCGCACTAGTCGCAGCACCTGAGTCAATTAAAGCTCTGAGTTCTTGGCAAGGGTTGCCGTGCTCTAGCCTAACTGTAATGAATGGTCTCCTGTCCACTATGCTAGGATGAGTGGTTGACTTTACTTGACACATGGCCATGGGATATCTGGGTGATGTTTCCAGATGGTTATAATGTTCTCTCCCTAGTCCTTATCTTCTTAGTTTCATGCGCTTAATGCGTTCTATGGCTTCTGCCTGAGCTTCAGCTCGTATTCCGTTTTCTTCCTCCTTACGCTTCTTTGCCAACGTGAGTCGTCTAAGCATATCCTCAGTAAGAGGTTCCTGATATAGCTTGACTCTATAGCCACTAATGTAATTAGGCATTATATCTCCTTCTAAGGTGGCTAACTGTACTGCTCCACTAGTCGAAAGTCTGTTAATGATCATAGGTCCATAACCTCGCTTTTCTAACTTCCGTGCGTGCTATTTCAGCGTATATACTAGAACTAAATCTCCTTCTTTTAAGCCTTTATCTTTCACATGTGCATCAAAATATGCTTTCTGTCGCTTCTTCGCTGCGTATATTCCTGCTGCTGCTTTTAGCCTGGTTTCTCCTAATCGTTCCAAGTCCATTATTCTCGCTGATAATTCATGGCCGGTCCACTGATGTTCTTGTGCAACCTTAAGGGTCGATATCAAGAAGTCCAAAGGAAGCACTGCGTTCTGACCAAAAACCATCTGAAAGGGAGTTGCATTGAGTACGGTCTTGTAGGCCACTCGATATGCCCAAACAGCTTGGTGTAGCTGTTTGTCCCAATCTGAATGTTTGTTGTTCACGAGTTTCGTCAGTACGTTACAAAGTATCTTGTTAGTGCTCTCAGCCTGACCATTGGCCTGATGATGATATGGTGCAGATTTCTTGTGAATCACCATAAAATCCTGTAACAAATATTCAATGACTTGGTTTAGAAAGTGAGTGCACTAACTCTATAGGCAATCCATATCTTGTAAAGACATTTTCAAATAAGAATTTTGCAGTCGTGTGAGCATCATTCTTTTTTGTGGCTTTTGCCTCTACCCATTTCGTAAGATAATCTGTGGCAACAATAATGTATTCAGCATGTGTACCTTTTGCAGGGGGGTTAATGGGTCCTACAAAGTCTATACCCCACTTTGAAAATGCACGTCCACCCATCGTGGGTTTCAATGGCATTTCATCTCTGCGAGTAGGAAACTGAGTTCTTTGGCACACATCACATCTCTTTACATAGGTATGAGCATCCATGTGAAGAGTGGGCCACCATAATCCTGCAAAGAGAATGGCTTTGATTATCCTATCGGGTCCAAAATGACCTCCTGCAACACCTTGGTGTGCCGTCTCTAGTATGCTAAGATAATCGCTTTCATGAACACATTGTCTTAAATATCCATCTCGTCCTCTTTTGTATAGGTTATCGCCAATAAGTGAATAATCTTGAGCTTCCTGCTCTAGACTGCGTTGTCGAGCTAAGGTCATGCCTTGAGGGAATGTGTTCGTCCTCAAGTATGTCACTAAAGGTTCACTCCAGTCTGGTGTGAGAGACACATGATATAGTGTAGCATGCTCTACTGGTGGTCTTTCACAGCAAACATGGCATTCCTTACACAACTTGTAGACATCTGCTTCCATCGTAGGCCAATATACTCCCAATCTATGCAGAGTCTGTAATGTTCGATGTTTTGAATGATGTTGCTTTAGTGCACCTATGTGTGCTAATTGCAACCAATTCGCATGTTCTGATTCATCTACACAACAAGCAAGAATCTTTTGATTATCCTGTTTATATATGCTTCCTGCCATTATTTGGTACCTCTGAGACTTGGTAATCTCTCCTTCTTTGATCTTTATTCTAGGATTCTTGGGTCCGTATGTCAAAATAGGGACTATAGGCTTAGCCCATTGTGGTGCTATCTCAAGGTTAAACAAGTATGCATCTGGTAATTCATCCGCTATTCCTTGAGGAGCTTCTCCTGAGGTTAATCTTGAGAGGTGGTCAGCTCTAAGATGTGTCTTTCCTGTCCTGACTACTACTTCAAAATCATACTCCATGAGTAATAGAAACCAACGTATCAGTCGTCCTGTGTTACAAGGTTTGTTGACTAAGTACAATAGGGCTTGATGATCTGTAAAGAACTTGAATTTGTTGGCCAACAAGTAATGTCTGAATTTCTTTACTGCGTAGATCATCCCTAATCCTTCTCGTTCCGTCGTGGTGTAATTTCTTTCTGCTGCGTTCAATTGTCTGCTCGCGTAAGCTATGGGGAGATCTATGTTACCTTCATTCGTGGGTTGTGCTAACACACATCCTATGGCGTAATTGGATGCATCCACATGTACATGGAATGGCTTACTCCAATCTGGGGTAGTCAATATAGGTGCTGAGCACAAGTGTCGTTTAAGTTCATTGAATGAATTTTCACATTCATCTGTCCATTCGAAATTGGTTAAAAGAGAGTACAAAGGCTTGGCTATGATTGCATACATGTGTATGAATCTCCTATAATAACCGCAATGGCCCATAAATGCCTGTACCTCTTTCACATTAGTTGGTCTAGGTAATTCTGCAATTACCTTCACCTTTTCCTCGTCCGTAGAGATTCCATTTTTTGACACAATGTGTCCTAGAATTTTGCCTTGTCTGACCATGAAAACGCATTTTTCTGGGTTCAAACAAACCTGATACTCTCGACATTTGTCAAATATTTGTCTTAACTCTGGGATATGTGTCTGCCTTACATTTGAATGTGCACATAAGTCATCGACATAAACTTCCAAGCTCTTGCGTAAGAATTCCTTAAAAACATGACACATGAGTCGCTGGAAAGTGGCGGGTGCATTTGTCAAGCCAAATCGCATTACACGAAATGCAAATATGCCCCATTCTGTGGCAAAAGCCGTCTTGTGTTGGTGTTCTGGAGCAATGGCTACTTGGTTATAGCCTGAGAATCCATCAAGAAAGCTGTAAACTTCCTTGCCCGCAACTCTTTCCAATAGATGTTCTGTGATAGGAAGAGGATAACTGTCTCTAATCGTTGCGGCATTAACTTTTTTAAGGTTAATACACACACGCAATTTTCCATTCTTCTTGTGCACAACCACAATGGGGGATACCCATTCGGTATGCTCAATTTCGTAAATGAATCCTGCTTCTATCAAGCGATCTATCTCCTCTTTAATCTTCACAGCGTAGTTATCATTATACGTGTACGGTTTTTGTTTTGTCGGTTTTGCATCTGGAGTCATAGGGATTCTATGAGAACATATATCTGGATCTACTCCTTTCAAATCTTTGTAACTCCAAGCAAAAACATCTCTATATTCGCGCAATAGGGCAACTAACTCTTCTTCTTCTTCAGTCGTCAAATCATGCCCTATGTATGTACATTTTTCTTCTTCTCCTTCTATGGCAACTATTATTTTCTTGGTTTTCTCTCGGTTATCGTATACTTGTCCATCATTTACCTTTCTATTAGGCATTCGTACCATGATTCTTCTATCTTCAGTTTCATATTTCTTGAAATTCTCGGGGACTTCAAATAAAGATTCTTCTTTTTCTGACATGGTTGCTTGCTTCTTTCTTTTCTTGCCTTCACTTTTAGTAGTCACTTGAGTGGCTAACCTTACCTCATTCGTGATGTCCTCGTGTCTCTGAGTGTGAGTCTCTACCTCGAAAAAATATTCTTCCTCTGATGCAAAGGGTGGGTCCATGATAATTGATTCTAAATCGAAATCGCTTGCATCCTCAAATGCATCAGTGTTCGGTTCACACTCTTCTAAAATTGCATCGCCCGTGATTGGCTCTATCGTGAAAACTGAAATGTCATAGCCATCCTCGTCACAGTGGGGTGTCCATTGTTCTTCATTGATGGCTACATCCATGGTTGCTAGGATTTCTGCCCAACCATGGGGTTCAAACTCTTCGTCTGGGAATACTACAGATGCGTAGGCTGGATCTTGAAGGGTTCGTGGATGTTGTTCTGCACCTAAGGTCCTTGCTTCTAATCGCTCTTCCTCTTGTCTGGCTACTTTACACATCCATAAATGGGTATCCTCATGCAACCAAGAAGGATCTGATTCTAATGAGTGCACGGATTCTGTCTCTGCTGGTGTCTTATGGATGGTGTTCCATTGTATTGGGGGTACATCTCTATGTGAATAGTCTTTAAGATTGACTTTGGTAGTCACTCCTAAATGTTGCAAATACAAAGAATTAGTTCCCCAATCTTGTACAATTTGCAACTGACGCATGAATGGTCGTCCCAATATCATCTCATAAGCACGATTTTTTGCAAAGTCACAAATGGCGAAAGTATGCTCAAATTCTACACCACAAGTGGTGAGAGATATGCCTTCTAGTAAGCCTAATGGTTTTTCTATGTGTCCATCAGCCATTTGTAGCTTCATCCTGGTGGGTCTGAGTGCTGGCTTACCCCAACGTTTCCACAAAGCGGTGGTAGCGATGGCTACTCCGGCTCCTGAATCTAAGATGGCTTTCGTGGTGTAGCCCTGATGGGTTATTGGAAGATAGGTGTTACCTTCCTCTCCTTCGCTTACGTCTCCAATCTTTTCCACGGGTATCTCTGGTACCTTCTTATGTGATCCTATCTGAGAGGGTGTGGTAGCTAGCTCAGGGAATTGATTTGCTACATGCTTCCACAATTCTGGTTTTACCTTTAACAATTCCTCCAGAGTGAGATTACATTGTACTTTGGTATTCTTGATCACTTCCGTGTTCCTAGGGATCACTGATTCTTCATTCCTCACTATTATCGTGGGTGCTCTCATACTAATAGACTTTGCTTCCCAAGGTCCTGTGAACTGAGGTAATTCTTGTAGAGAATTAGATTCAAATCCTGTGGGTTCACTCAGTTGCTCCACCCCTACATCATCATATATAGAGGGGATGTCTTGGGGAAATTGTTCCTGCAAGTCGTCTATTTCTTGAATAGGAGGATGAGTTCCTTGTTCTTTTCTCCATTTCTCTTCTTGGATCTCCCTCAAAAATTCATGTGAGTACCTATGTATAGAAGACAAATTGTCTTGACTTTCTGTATTGGGTACTTGAGACAGGGATGGTGCATTCCTTTCCTGTGTCTCTGGGACAACAGGGTTCCTAGACTGATCCTTTTTCTCTTTGCTTTCTATCAAGTGTTCTAGCCTCTCCATTAGTCCTTGAAAGTGTAATTCCGGTTTTGCCATGTTATTCCAATTAAGATATCTAGAGGCTTCGAACAAAGCTTGTGCTAACTCTACCATTTTCATGCAAAGTTTAGTTCTCTCAATTTCTAGATCAGCTCGAGGGTAGTTTTTACTCATTTCCGTTACTTGAGGTCCCTCTTTTATTCTAGCCTGATATGCACGAAACATCATGTCTAGATCTTCCGGTATGGGTTCCGCCAAAACTGATCCTGATTTTAGGGTTGGGTTTTCTTGGTTTAATTCTTGTGAAGTCAATTCTTGTATTTTGGCTCTAGATTCCTTCAAACTTCCTTCCAACTCACTTATCTTTTTACTCCACTTTCTCTTGATTCTTTCCCTAGAATCTTTCCAAGATTTTGTCTTTTTACTGCTAGATTCTGCAACTTCACTAGTTCCGGCTACTTTCTCTTGATTAAGTTGTTGGTTTTGTAAGAGCGCCTGGGCTCTGGTTATAGCTTGGATAGGCACGTATGTAGGGTTGGATCCATCTGCGTTGTTTACAATACCTATCACGTTGATCGGTGTCACATTCGAAGCGTTAACTGGGTTCTTAGGACAATCTTTGATTATGTGCTCTTTGCCACAGTCGGCACAAAAGCCTTGTATGTTATAGTACGGTGATTGCCTTGCTATTGGGGGATGTGGACAATCCTTTATGAAGTGATCTCCTTGGCACCTAAAGCATGGTCCTCTAGGGCCCTGTGGTCTCTGTTGTCTCAATTGGGGCCGTGGGTTTGGGTTTGCGTACATCACATTAGCATAGTCTGGCTCCCAACTAGGTTCCATTGGTGGACTATCATAATGATATGTCTCCACATGTTCTGGTGACTCCGTGTAATAAGCGGGTGGACTAGTTACATGAGTAGAGTCAAAACTGTTTGAGTTCGGGTCGCTTTCTGTGATCAAGGGTGAAGAAGGCACTAAGGCCCTACTTAGGTTCTCTTCTGCAGTAGCGTATTTGACTGAGATGACATTCGCTGGTGGGGGTGGCTGCTGAGCTAAGACCGGTTGAGGTCTCTGTTGAGCCTGGTATGGGTAGTTCTGAGGAGGCCTATAGTAATAAGGCTGAGCATTGTATTGGCCTTGATACCTACCTGGCTGCTGATATGTTTGCGGGTAGTTCTGTCTCATGGTTTGTTTGTTGTATGGGCAGTCCTGAGCCGTATGATTCGTGTATCTTCTCTCAATTGTGCAATATTGGCCACTAGGGTTGGCTTGAGGTTGTGGTGCATTGGGGCACACATTTGCCAAATGAGTTCCACCACAAGTGTAACAACGTACATTAGTTGGTAGCTTGGGCACCTGTTTGCTAGAAACTCCTAGTTTTTGGGCCACTTTTTCTGCTAGGTCCTCTATCGAATTAGACAATTTTGTGGATGCTAGAGAAGAACAATCTGAGTCCTTATAGACCTTTGAGAGCTCTAATTCATCTCCTAGGTTGTCCTCGATGTCTATACATATTCTTACACACTCCTCTAGCGTTCTGGGTTCTTTTAGGTACACATAGGAGCGTAGTTTAGCGCTCAACAAGCCATCTAGGAACAGTGATACTTGTTTGGCTTGTGAGGGTAGCTCTTGCATTGGACATCGTTCGACATATTGTCTGAACCTACGACCTGCCAGTCTTACTGTTTCTTGAGGGGTCTGTTTAAAGCTATGAATCAACGAAGACGTGTCGTGTCTAATCCCACTTTTAGAGAATTCAGTGATGAATGACTCTAAAAAGTGATGGATGTCTCTAAATTGCCTTTGTTGCAATGGTTGGAACCAAGTTAAAGCAGTATTCTTTAACGTTAGTCCAAATGCGTTGTACTGCGTGAACATGTCTTCGACTTGTTCTGCTCTTAGTACTTGCTTGAATTCTGCGACATGGTCATAGGGATCTCCTGTCCCATCAAAGTAATTCTTCATTGATTTCACTAATTGTGTGGGTCTCAATACTCTTGCGTGTTCACGTGGTCTAGGTAGAGGAAAATCATCTCTACCACCTAGTATTCCATGATCTCTTTGTCTATCCGCTCTATTAGTGTCCGTGGTTGTTCTATCTCTCCCTATGGGGTGATTAAAGCTTACTTCCGGTCTCTCTTTATTTCCTTCTCTTTGATGTCCATGGGCTGAGGATGTTCCTGCCCCTTGTTGACTTGTATTCATGTTTGTTCTAGATGGAGGGAATATCAATTCACCTCTCCATGTGTATGTGTTTTTAGCGCGCTCAGGCACCACAAAGACTCTTTCTGAAGTCACATCCAGGTATACAACCTTTCCAGGTGTATCTGGGTCCTTGAATTCATAAATCGTAATGATGCCTACCTCACCAGGGTGTTCCTTTCTGTACCTCCAAAAGGCTTCATCTGTCTCTTTATTTACAAACAACTCGGTACTCCTGTTATCTTGAGGGATCCATTCTGGGATGAGTATTCTTGTTAATACGGATTTCCCTCTAGGTGTTCTAGGTTCTTCTAACGGTTCTTTTCCTTGAAATTTCGCTTCCGTCTCTAATTGAATTGTGCCAAACTCATTAGTATCGTTTGGCTGCGTACTTAGGACGTACATGGTTCCTTCTTTGTCTATGTAAGCGTCTCTCTCAAATTTCACCACTGGTCTTTTCAGTCCAATCCTGATCAGGGTTGTGCAATTGCACCACTTGCCTTCTCAAACCATCCTCATAGATGCGAGCACCTAGTCGGTTGGTTCGGAGAAACTCTAATTGTGTTCTATAGGGTCCTTCAGGTTTTTCTAAGTATGCTACATTAGACCCTCCTTCTGGTCTGTCTGTGCTAAATGCCATTTCTGATTCGCTAGTATCTGAGCTCTCGTAGGGGTAATTACTATTCAATTGCTGAGCCCAAGATCGTGCAGTAGTCCTTACACTTGCTTCCAAAGATCTAAGGCTTCGTCGGTCCGACTTACCTATATGTTTGCCCGATCTAAGGTTCATTAATTTCCTTCCTTGCTCACTCAATTACACACTTAGATCGTCAATGGTTCTTTTTTATTACTTTCTTGATTATTTTTTATTTTCTTTGGTTTCTTGTCTTAATGCATGCGTCAGGAATTCGACTTTCTGTTATAACTTTGAATTCTCGTTCCGCCAGACTTATGTTCTTTTCTTTAGGTTTTCGTCACGCACACCTTTACTTGTAGTCTTAAACTTGAAAGAATTAAGTATCTTGAACTTGAGGAGTTCCTATTGTCGTTAATCCACAATGCTAACGTTTAGCCTAAGCTAAGAATTGACTGAGGGGGTTGAGTAATCTTCCAACCTCGAGTCGGCTTTTCTGTTGCTCTGATGCCCAAGAAGCTGCGCTTCCCAAGCTTGATGCCCTTCACTACCTTGCTTGCTTGCCTTTGATTGCCCTTGTTAGACCTGGAAAAATTCCAATATTAGACCAATTCACAATTGAATGATCAAGCACTTGAGCATACACACCTTTTTAGTCCCTTCCCTTTTGCCCAAAAATTTCAATACTTGCCCCCTGGCTTCCTAGTCCCAAACTAGGTGAACCTCAAAATAGCTTATCTAAAAATAGATGTATTCTTTATGAAAAAAACACTTGAGGTCACGTAGTACTCGTCACGAGCTTTCTAACGAGCTATTAAGCTCAAAAAACGGACATCGGATGAAAAAGTTATGAGCGTTCAGGCCCTGGGGGGTAAAAACTGACAATCAGGTTTTCCTTCAAATATGAGCTAAGGGGTCTCCTATGAGTCTAATGGTCCAAAAATTTCTCAAAAATACCCCCAAAATTGGTCAAAAATTGGAGCCCAAAATTTGCGATGGGGGTGCACAATCGCGATGGTCTGGGACCGTCGTGATGGTCCAAGCGAACCGTCGCGATGGCGTGGAATTTGGACAATTGCGATGGCGCAAAAAAGCGAACCGTCGCGATGGCCCAAAGTGAACGATCGTGATGGCGTGAAGTCGAACCGTCGCGATGGCCCGGAAAATGAACGATCGCGATGGCGTGGAAATGGACCGTCGCGATGGTCCGAAAAATGAACCGTCGCGATGGCGTGATCAGGTGGACAATCGCGATGACGCGGGTCAACGGTCAAAGGAGAACAATCGCGATGGTCCGGAGTGAACCGTCACGATGGTCACAAGTGCGATGGCGTGAGCCAATTGAGATGGTCCGATTTTGGGCTGTCGCGATGGTCCGAAAAACGAACCGTCGCGATGGTCTATCTTGACACGTGGCACTGTCGTGGCGATGGCATGAGCCAATCGCGATGGTCCGGGGTCAGCTGAACAATCGCGATGGTCCAAGTGGACTGTCGCGATGGCTCAAGTGAACCGTCGTGATGGTCCGAGACCGTCGCGATGGTCCGGCCGAGCCGTCGCGATGGCGTGAGCCTATCGCGATGGTGCGACAGAATCGCGATGGTCTGAGCCAATCGCGATGGTCCACCAAACTGATGATTTTTGAGATGCGCCTGTGGATTCGTGCAAGCGCAAGGGTCGCCTACCTCGTGGTGTGGTCGCCTACCAAGAATTCCGAAGGTTGCAGACCATCGCGATGGTCCGCCACACTCGGCAGATCTTTGACAGAGAGTAAATTTTTACCTTTTCCAAGCTTTCCTGATGCACTGGAGCTCTGTACCTGCAAGAAAACTCAAGAAAACACAAGCACACACAAGCACAAAAGTTCTCTCTCGCTCTCTCGCATGCACAAATGAGGGGAAATGAGGTGAATGGGTGGATATGGTGAATTTTCTGATTTTTTTGGAGATGAAGATGATGATGCGATGATGAAGATGGAGTGTGGGGGAGGTGATAAACACTAAAAACTAAGTAAAAACAACAACAAAAACTGAAATTTTTACCTTCCAACGCCACTTCTTGCTATACTCTTACCATCACACATTCGTCCTAGACTCGATCCCCGGCAACGGCGCCAAATTTGGTGTTGCTCTAGCACAATGGTGAGAACCACGTTAAGAAGCTTCACCTCCTTAATGTCAATCCGCGGAAGAGGTAGGAGTGATATGAAGATCGTGAACGTGAGATGAAGTGAGAGTGAAGGTGAGAAGCACAAAGATGCACACACACATACACACACACTACGAAGAGACAAGCAAGACACAATGGAAGGTGAGAAATTAGCTCTATTACTCAAGAATACTCTTACAAGCTCAAACTAGCTCTAAGCTCACACTAGCCAACATGAACCAACCTCAAAAATGAGCTCTCTAGCTCTTTTTATAGTTTCTAGACTAGTTTTGACCGGTTTCACATCTAGTGACCGGCATAGTTAAAAAATAGGTCCTAGAGGCTATTTGGAAGGGTAAACGATGTCTAAAAATAACGAAAATTGGTACGCATATTCTACCTAAGCTCCTCAAGCTCGAGGACTCCTCGGCTTGCACAAAATGGAGCTATGAATTACAAAATGGGGTTTTGTCTATATTACATATGTTACAAGAGTGATGAAAATCACTGTTGGATATTTGAAGAGGTAATAAAAACATAATTGTTTGAAAAAATGATCCGACTGGCTCCCTGCTCCGTCTTTACATGCTTCCATGTCGTTTGTGCCTCTGACTGTGCCTCTGACTGCTTCCAACAGAGACCCCTGATAAAACAGAGGAGAACAATCAAAGTGACAAAGAGAGGGACGCACCCACCCCTCACAGAGTAGAAGACTCTGAAGAACTAGAGAAAAGTATTGCCAGTAAAAGGTCACAAAAATGGAAGCACCGGAGAGAGAGACTAAAAGAAAAGAAGCTGTTACAGAGGAAGGAAAAAGAGGGAAACGAACAACAACCGAAAAAAGAACCGAAGAAGGAAGAAGAAAACAAAAATGAGAAGCGTAAGAAAGAGGAGGTAGGATCAGTCCTAGCAGATCCTATGCCTGAAGAATTAGCCATGTGGATTCAGGCATACAAGGCGAGAATAAGAGCAGGATCTACCATAGAGCAACATGAGAGAGAATATCCAAGAGGCGACTTAGAAAAAGAAAGGTTAGAAATATGCAAGAAATTGATAGAAGTTGCACAACAAACCTTAGAAAAACCCGCACCACCTTTACCCAATAACCGAATTTCCGAAGGAGAATTCCAAGAGTGCCTAAACACTCAGGAA
This sequence comes from Ceratopteris richardii, assembly GCA_020310875.1. Classification (NCBI taxonomy): domain Eukaryota; kingdom Viridiplantae; phylum Streptophyta; class Polypodiopsida; order Polypodiales; family Pteridaceae; genus Ceratopteris; species Ceratopteris richardii. Next base: position 139,493,734 of record CM035439.1, on the reverse strand, counting down.
AAGCCTGAAGTAAATAGACCACAAAATGAAGAACATGGTGTTGAGAGAAAGGAAGGATCCATAGTCCCCGAAGTAGAAGGAGACTGGACTAAGGATCTATGGGCACGAGTTCAAGAGGACAAATGGAAGAAGGTAGAAGGAATTGAACCACCCTTTGAAGAATTAGAAGCAGAAAATGAAATAGAGGGTTCAATACCTGAACTAAATTCAGAAGAAATTTTTCCAATGGATGCAAGTGACAAAGAAGAGGAAGATGTAAAGGAACTGCCCAACTACACCGGGGAGTACGAGCACAATTCAGAACTGTATCGCATTCCATCAATAAGGAGACGGGAAACGAACCCATCAGTTCAAACATCTGAGATCATACAACGCCTTAGAGAGGTAAAAATCCCATGTACCCTAACATTTGAAGAACTGTTAAAGGTAAAACCACATTTAAAAGAGAAATTAATCAATCAATGGGAAGTCAAGGAGGAGAAGAAGGAGATAGCTGACGAAGTAAACACAGTGAGAATTCCAGTGGATAAAGTAGGAGACTTTAGCGAAGGAGATGAAGGAAATACCTGTCTTCCAATCACCTATATGGGTTACACTACCAAAGCCATACTAGATTCAGGAGCTGGTGTTGGCATTGCTACCAAAGAAATTTGGGAGAAATGGGGACAACCAGCATTAAGACCAACACGAATGAAAATACAAATGGCAGATGGACATACGAAAAGACCTTTAGGATTGTTGGAACGCGTAATCTTCACTACGTGTGGAGTGGAATTTGAACACACTTTAGCAATATGTCACTTTGAAAGGCCGAGCAATTATGAAATGATCTTGGGAAGGCCTTTCATGAGACAGCTAAAGGTCGTACAAGATTGGGGAAAAGATGTAGTATACCTACAACACGCAGGAACTACCACTAGGATAAACCTACATACATACACGTATCAAGATGTTCCACCTCTACAATGGAATCAAATCCATAAGGAGGAAGAGGATCAATCTGTTCATAGTGCAGGTTCTAGTGATCAATCCTGGATGAACGAGGACACTCATCTTTGGATATGTCAAGCTGCAAAGAAGGAAGAAGAGAGAAGAAAAAGTTGGCAGCAGAAACAAGGAATAGTGAGGTCTGTACAAGATCCAGCCTATATGCCACAAGTATTTCCGGATGAAGAATTCGAACCTCACGGTTGGATGGAAATCTTAGCTACCCTCGATGTCTGTGTAAACGAAGAAGTAGTGACCATGAATGAATGTATCGATGAAGAGGGTTATGATGTTAGTTTGTATATGGTAGTCCTTCAGGAGGCGGAAGAAGGAGAAGTGATCGAGAAAGACTGGAAGGAGGACTACGAGAGCATTGAAATGGAACCTGAACCCATGGATCTAGGGATTAATACCACCAACATAAATATCACTGTCAATGAAAAACATAAAGAACTCACACAAAAAGGGGAATTAGAAATTGAGGAGGAATTAGAAAATGAAGAGAACAAACCCCAAGAACAATTTGAGGTACCCGCTCATTTTAAAAAATATGAAGTGGAGGAGAGGAAAATTGCTATCCAAATGCCGAAAAGAGAAGCACAGCCTGGAATAGCATATGATAATAAGGAACAAACCAAGAAAATAGTGGTAACTATGGAAGGAGGAGAAGAACGATGTACCTTCATAGGACAGGATGTCTCATTAGAAGAAGAACAAGAGTTAATTCGACTCATAAGAGAATACCGGGATGTCTTTGCTTGGACTTATAAGGACTTAAAGGGAGTAGATCCATCTATATGTGCACATAGAATCCCCATGACATCCGAAGCCAAACCTTCGAAACAGAGACCATATACTTATAATGATGTGTATTCAGCCAAGATAAAAGAAGAAATAGATAAGTTATTAGATGCTGGATTCATCTATGAAATTGAGCACACGGAATGGGTGTCACCCTTGGTGGTTGTACCAAAAAAGAATGGAAAGTTAAGAGTGTGCATCAATTTGAAAAAAGTGAACGCCGCAACCATAAGGGATAGCTATCCCTTACCAATCACTGATCATCTCTTGGAAAGGGTAGCAGGGAAGGAAGTTTATAGTTTTCTGGATGGCTTTTCAGGGTATAATCAGGTGGCCATTGCTCCTGAGGACCAACATAAGACATCATTTGCAACTGAATGGGGAGTATACGCCTTTAGAGTCATGCCTTTTGGTTTAACGAATGCCCCAGCTACTTTCCAAAGATTGATGTGTCATGTGTTCAAAGAATTTCTAAGAAAAAGCATGGAGGTATACGTGGATGATCTGTGTACATATTCAGCTATACGATCAGAGCACATCCCTGAACTAGAAAAGATCTTTGCTAAATGTCGACAATATCGAGTATGCCTCAATCCTGAAAAATGTGTCTTCATGGTGCGACAAGGGAAAATCTTAGGACATATTGTCTCTAAGAATGGAATTTCAACGGACGAAGACAAAATCAAAGTAATTTTGGATTTACCAAGACCAAAGACTGCTAAAGAAGTTCAAGCATTTATGGGACATTGTGGATACTATCGAAGATTCATACATATGTACGCCATAATTGCTAGAGCTCTTTATGCATTATTGACTCTGTTCAAATGGACCGAAGAATGCGAAAAAGCTTTTAACGAGTTAAAGAATCGATTGAGTTCAGCACCCATTCTTCGAGTTCCCAACTGGAATAAACCGTTTCACATCCATGTTGATGCTTCCAAGTTTGCCATTGGTTGCATCTTAGCTCAACCAGCTGACACAGGAAAATTAGACCACCCGATAGCCTATGCCAGTAGACAGTTAAATCAAGCGGAACGCAATTATACTACTACGGAGAGAGAAGGCCTAGGGATGGTATACGCAGTCAAGAAATTCAGACATTACTTACTGGCAAACAAATTCAAATTCTTCATTGATCATCAAGCCCTATTGTACTTAGTCAACAAGCCTTGCAATACCGGACGACTAGTACGATGGTTTTTATTGCTAATGGAATTTGATTTTGAGGTAATAGTCAAGAAAGGAAACACCCACATAAGAGCAGACCACTTATCTCGTATGACCCATGGAGAACCACCCATAGGAGTACCTGATGACCTGCCAGATACTTATCTTTTTAACTTGGAAGTATGTCCTCAGTGGGCAGAAAAATTGATCCCGATACTTACACATGGACCTAAAGATGGGATCATGCCAAACCAAACGCAAGATCTCTGGAGGACTAAAAACCTTCACATCATTGCGGGAAGTTTGTACCACCAGGATTCAAGCGGATTACTGATGAGATGCGTGGAAGAAGAGGAACAAGAAATGTGGCTTCAGAAAGCACACATAAACCAATGGAACACTCATTTGAACGCAAATGGAACGTGGCAAACACTCAAGAGATTTGGCATATATTGGCCAACCATGCAAAGGGATGCACATAACTATGTGTCAACTTGTCAAACCTGTCAAGAACAAACCCCAGATGAGAACTCTACCTTATGCTATTCTACAATAGCACCAAGATGGAGCATGCCTCTAGTAAAGTTCTTGAAGACTCGAGAATACCCTGATGGAGCTACCTTAGCAAGGAAGCGTGCTCTCGAAGAACAGAGTAAAGATTATGCCATCATAGGAAAACAACTCTTTAAACGCGGGAAAGATAACCAATTAAGAATGTGCATTCATGAAAATGAATATCTCTCTGTCTTAGAGATGGCCCATACAGGAGCCGCAGGAGGACACTTCTCTGCAGACAAAACAGCAAAAATGATCCTCTTTGCTGGAATGTGGTGGCCAACGCTACATCAAGACGCCATAACATATGTGCAACGGTGTGATACTTGTCAACGAACGAAATATCCTATTAGAAGAGATGAGATGCCACTTAGACCCATGATGAGTGCTAGAGCTTTCACGAAGTGGGGAATAGACTTTATAGGACCTATTAGCCCACCAGCAAAAGGGTCACATGCCGAATACATAATTGTAGCCACAGACTACCTGACCAAATGGGTTGAAGCAAAAGCAACAAAGAAAAATGACGCAAGAACTACAGCCAAGTTTCTCTTCGAGAACGTCTTCACTAGATTTGGACTCCCTATAGAGATTGTGAGTGATAGAGGTACGCACTTTGTTAATGAAGTGATAGAAGCCTTATTGAATGAATTCTTGGTAATTCATAAGAAGTCGGCCCCTTATCACCCACAAGCAAATGGACAAGCAGAAAGTTCAAATAAAATCTTGTGAACTGTTCTCACCAAAATCGTTAACAACGGTAGAACAGATTGGGATAAGCAGTTACACCATGCTTTATGGGCATTCCGAGTAGCCTATAAAACTGCAATAGGCACTACTCCTTTTAACTTAGTGTATGGACAAAATGCTATTTTGCCAATTGATTTCCTGATTCCCACTCTTAGAGTAGCAACTACTTACGAGTGGACAGGACATGAACTATCAGCCCAATTGGACCAAATAGAAAAGCTTCATGAAACTAGGTTACAAGCAGTAGCGGGTATTTACGCTGCTAAAAGACGACAAAAAGCCTATTTTGATGCGCATATCAAGGACAAAAAATTGAAGGAAGGAGATTTAGTTTTGGTATACACTTTGAAACAACATGCTAAGAAATTGCAAAAGAGAGGATATGGTCCATTAATCATTAATCGTATATCTACAAGTGGAGCCATTAGCTTAGCAACCTTAGATGGAGACGTGTTACCAAACTACATCAGTGGGTGTAGAGTGAAAAAATACCTAGAACCATTAACAGAAGAAACTATGTCTCGATTAATCAAAGGTAAGAATAGACGCTTAGAAGAGGAAAGAATACGAGAAGAAGCAAGACAAGAAGCATTGGAAAGGATAAAGAAACGAAAAGAGTGGATGAGAGAGCGAGATGAAAGATATCGTCTAGGTGAAGAACTCATCCCGATGGCTAATTTTAGAGCCACTCAAAACCTAGGATCGCAAAGAACACAACCATATCTAAATTTGGGAGCCAGAAAAACGGAGTATCACTTGGTAAATGCTCTTATTGACACAGGAGCAGCTGTAAGCTGCATTAAGTTTTCTTTGACCCAAAAACTCACGGAGACAATACGTCCCTCAATGGCCCGGTTGATAGGAATAGGAGGAACAATCACTCAATGCATAGGTGAGATCACCTTACCGTTGCATCTTGGCAACAACACCATGGAACAAAAGCTGTTAGTGTGTCATGACCAAGATTTACTTGAAGAGGTAGTGTTAGGTCAAGACTGGATTTACGAATACGAGGTGACCATTCAATTGGCGTTAGGATACATCTCAGCCAGGATAGGACATCGTGAAGTATTCAGTCAGCTAGATGAATGACCACTCACATCTGTGAGCATAGAGCAACCAGTTCATTCTAATGAACAAAGTCATGAATGTATGATCACTTGTACCATAGAGACACGTTCATCGAGTACTATATGTGCGGACACATTGAATTCTGCGTGCACACCTTGTTCTAATCTAGCAAATCATGAGAGTTTTATTCCATCTAAAACACACAATGTGAAAAATCCAGGTATTACCTTTCTCACACACACGGGAAAGGGACGACACCATTCACTCGGAGCAACATCGAACTTATAACCAACATATAGAGGAGGATTTCTGAGAACATGCGGATACTAATTCATACTCTATATTGAGTGCAGATGGCTTCCACTGATTCCGAATCTACACAACAGGAAGAGGTGCAACTTCTTCCATTAGAATCAGTAACAAAAGCAAGAGGTCACTGGTTCAGAGATGATCAACCAGTGGCAGAGCTAATCTTCATGGCTACAATCAAAATTATGGACACAGATCATTACTTTCCTATCATGTCTCAGGACTTCAAAACGATCATACAAGGACTACCTCATATTGAGGATGTATGGATACAAGCAAGAATTGAGGCATTTCTTAAACTGCCTATATATGTACCAGACTTTCAGAGGTGTGCACAGGTAATGAATACCATGCAGCCTGCCGCAACAAAAATATCAGTCCCAGAAGCTCGAGTATTGGATAAAGTCGGGACATGGAAGACCATCCAATTCACACATGAGTTGATTAACAGAGCTTTTGGATGGAATCAAGCAGGCATTACTAGTGTGAAAGAAGAATGCCATGATCCCAAGAAGAGATCATTCTTGGAGATAAATAGAATTGACATAGAAGATGCTGTGCGATTGGTACATCAACATTTTTGCTTTCCCAGCATGCACAGGTATACAGCGCCACAAAAGATAGTAGTCCAATTATTATCACATGCCATGAGGCAAATTGGAAACCAAATCAATCTAACAGGGTATGTCCAAGAAAGATTGTTTGAAGCACAAAAGAAGTGGGGGCAAAAGAAGTTTTTGAATGGCAGTTCAGCTCTTACACTGTTGATTTATGAAGCTTTAGAAATGAAGCACTGTTTGAGAGAGATGCCAACCTCGGAAGGACTAGCAAGATACGTAAAATCAGCGACGGTCCCTAAGAAGAAGAAAGTGGTAGCTATGGTTGAAGAGGCTGGAACCAGCACACAGAAACCCATGAGGGGTACGAAGCGCTTACGGGAAGAGGAAGCCCAAGCTACACCACAATCAAAGAGAACGCATCTCTTACCGAAGATCACGACGGCTCAAATGCCGATTACAAAGAGAGATCTGTCCGCTGCTCTCGAGGAAACACATCAGTACATGCAAGGGCAGGTCAATTTAAATGTTCAAGGACATCATTATAGACAAGCTAGTCAAGAGAAGACACAACGGAATCCAGAACAAACACCGAAACAAGCTGGAAGATACAAAGAGCTGGGCATTGATGATTCTAGTACCAACACAGAATCCAGCCCTGAAAAAGATACATTAGATACTGATATACGGATAGAAACACACGAAGATGAATGGAACGAGATCAATCAAGTGGAAGTGACGCCAAAAAATCAGGAAGAAAAGGAAAAGAAAGTCGAAGAATCTATGGAACCGGAGCACGTCATTCAATTGAATGACACTACAAAAATAAGCATCAAGGAAGATACAACCATTGGTATTATACATGTAAAACCACCTATGAAAGAGGAAGATCAAACTCCAGTGAGTAAGGAAACGAAGGAGCTCCAACACCAAGAACAGACCGTGATCGAGGTGCCCGATGATACACCTTAGGGAAATAAAGAAGACATGGGGGCTGAGCCAAGGATCCAGCTTCAGATTAGGCAGCCCCATGACACTACATTACACGTGTCTCAAGGCAAAGACGTAAATACCGGGGAAGAGCCGACAATACCAAAAACATGGCTTAACGTGGATGTTACTCAGTTGAAACCTGTTGTAAAGCAAATGATTCAAACAGCCATGGACACTCAACAACAGATGATGGTTATAGATGCCGACTATGATCAAGCAAGAAGAGAAAAGAATCAGTTTCAACTCATGAGTGAACAGCTATCGGCACAGTTGATTGCAGCACAAAAGGAATTAGCAAATAAAAATACTGAAGTGTTGGCAATCCAGACACAACATGCAGCATCCATTGCTCAGAATCAACAACTGCATACACAACTAACCGAGTTGCAAAGATTACAAGAAGCAAGCGAGGCTGAGAAAGAGAAAATGAAGATGCGAAGCATGATTTTAGAGCAACAACTCAAGCTATATATGGAAGAGAACGACAACCTACGCAACAGAAATAAAGAATTAATGAAGTCTTTATTATATGATCAACCACTCATACAACAGGAATCCACAGAAACCAAAGATCAAGAATTACAGGATCAGATCTTGAAATATGAAGAGCTGCTAAAGCAAGAACAAGCCCAGATAGAAGAATGGAAAAGCAGATATGCCAATGAAACCAGTGAACTGAAGCGTCAATTACAAAAGGTGAATGCCAAACTGGTCCAAAGCTACAGTGAAAACATGGATCATGTAGCTGACATAGGTAAGGAACTATTGGCAACCAAAGAAGCACTCGGAGAAGCCATGCAAACAATAAAAGAAAAAGATGAATGCATAGAACAGCTGAAGACTCAGAAGAAAGACAAAGAACCGATCGGGACATCAGTAGTGCCAGAAAAGGAACATCCTACTGACGAGGTAGAGGTAAGCCCTCTATCTCAACCGATCTATGATTCTCCAATACGTGGGCAGGTGGCGGATATACATGATGATCATCCTATGCCATATACTGCAGAAATAAGTCAGAAGGAACGGGCACTAGTGGTGTCCCGATTAACAGAAAATTTTGAAAATGAAGTGGTAAAAGTCATGAAAGAGGCCAAGATTAAAGGTAAAGACCTGGATAAAATCATGAGGCCCTTCAATACTCCATATGGACTCTTGAAAGAAAAGACCAGACGCTACATAATAAAGATTACGGGGAAGAGTCCAGATGAGCAGCTTAACTTCAAACATGATACATTCGCATACACTCAAGAAGAGTTTGAAGCTGCGCAACCCGTGTGGCGGAGAAAATTTTTGGAGAAACATCCCACACTACGAGTGCATTGGCAAGCCGCGCCATATGCATTCCAGGTAAACCCTTCATTTTGTCCACTACCACGCAGAAGGGATACCAGGGAATTTCTGGATCTACAAAGAAACGGTACTATCAATAAGCAGTGGCTCAATTTTCCTATGCTTCCGAGCCCGCCACATAATTATTTGCCAACGGAGGATTACATGATAAAAACCATAGAATTTTGGCTACAAAATTATGCGACAGTACCAGATTTAGCTGTCAAAATGACAAATAAAATACTTAGTATGCTACTCACTGTACTGAAAGTTTTCAACCATGCGGCATACACCTTTTTGAATTTTATTGGAATTAATCAGGGCACAGACATACTTATTTTTGATCTATCAGTGATGCCAAGCAGACCAACTATAATGGCTTATTACTCCAGGCTTATGTTCTTGCCAAGTATATATATGCAGACTTTCGAAGAAGCTTTCTTTACAGGATTTTTTGAAATAGATTCCGAAATCTTTTTGAAGATGTCATCTAATTTAAATGCCAGGTTAGTGGCATATGAACTCAGCTTCTTCGCAGATCACAGACAGCCACCCAATGACGGTGTGAAGGCAGAACAATGGAAACAACTCATGATACGTGAAGCCAATCAGCTAAACGATATAGAGCAAAGAGTTTATCAAACATATGCCCGTCGCTTATCAAAGCCTGTCGGGGACGACAGAGTCCAGGGAGAATCGAGTAAGAAGAAGAAAAGAAGAAGACAACGAAAGAAGCAGCTTCACCAAAAAGCAATATCTGAAGATATATCTCTGCAAGAAGCCCCACAGGGGCGCAACACCCATCTCTGCACAGAGCCCCGCAGGGGCACGCACACCAAGGAAAGGATGTAACCCACATGGGTGCTTCAACCTCTTGATCTCTAGAAGGTCCAGATCGAAGACTGAAGCACCACATCTTCAGACCTTCCACTGGTGGCGTGCGTGGCAACCCAAAATTAAGGAACCTATAGGTGAATTAGACTGTGGAATATCAGGTCGTCAGTCTAACTCCGAGGGTTGCGGGCAAGCAAGGCGAATGCATCAGGCCCAGAGAATGTAAAACAAGAATTAAGAAGAGGCCGTCAAAACTGAACACCTATTTTATAAACAGGTAACAATGAGCAAAGGTTGCGTGTAGTGAAAAGAAGTGAATAACACAGCAAGGTCCGATGTGTGCAACCAGGACAAATCAGAGCGCCTCTAAAACGTAATGCAAGATCAAGAATCAGACAATACTGACCACTGGGTGCGGGCGGACAACAAACTGATGACAAGAAGCAAAGCCTGTCAAGGGACGACAGAGACGAAGAGGGGGAGAGTGTTGCAGAGCTAAAGAGCGCACAAAGCAGAGAAAAAGACGGGCCCCAAAATTTTTCCGATTTGGACACACAACTTTTGTATCATAACCACTCTTGTATATATTTTCCGTTGTAAAGGCACTAGAGGAGTCCTCTAGATGCATCCCCACAGAAGATTAGAAACTTATCCATGTAAAATAGTAGGAAATTAGTCTTTTAGTGAATAAAGTGCCGGTCTCTTGTGTGAAAGGACCATTTTTAGGGCACTAGTATATAAGTCAAATGTGACTCTTTGTAAAGCACTTTTTGCCATTGTGAGAATAGAGAGCACAAAAATTCGAATTTGTGTCTTCTTCCCTCCTTATCTTCTTCTTCGTGAGCTTGTATGCATGTGTATTGCTTGGAAAGAGTGCTTGTGAGTGTTGTCTATCCATGAAAGTGTTTCTTTGCTGTAGGAAAGGTGTGTGCGAAGTGTAGGAAGTGCTGAAGTGTAGGAAAGTATTCCCGCGACTCAGTATTTCCCTCATAACTTGAAGTAGGAGCATCGGAATTGAGTGAAACCACTGCCATTGGATGCGTCTTCTCGAGAGCTTCGAAACGCATATGCTATTTGCTATATTTGGAGTTCGGAGCTGGGAGAAAAGTCCAAAATACTGACGGCTGCTGCACCAAGTATCGTTTCGCCTTGACCAACAGTTGGAGCTTGTTTGGATAAGTCTTTGCCTCATTTACATTCTTTGAGTAGTTCATTTGCATTGACCATTACATGATTGCATGTCTTCATACACTCGGCTAGGTTTGTATACTCTTTGGATTGATAATTAAAGGTGTGTATCCCCACTATATGCACTTGTGAGGGGATTGAGGTATAGTCTCTTTCTCCGCAAGTCCCTAAGTTGATACTTAGGTCAACACAATTATGGACCCACCTTTTACATCAGATGAAGAATACTTATATGAGGTAGAAGTTCACCCTCAAAGACATGAAGAGATCATTATTGATATGAGATTAACCACACAAGTGACCACTAAGAGTGAAGGAAAGAAAAGAAAGAAGAAGGAAGTCACTCCGGAGGAAGAAAAATCCTTGTTTGAGGTCCCTGAAAACTTTAAAAAGTATGAAATAGAAGACAGGCGAGTCATGACCAGGATGCCTAAACATGAAGCAGTCATAGGAGAGCCCTATGATAACAAGGAAACTACCAAGAAAATAGTTGTAGCCATAGAAGAGGGAGAAGAAAGATGCACCTGCATTGGGCATGACTTGACGGAAGAAGAAGAGCAAGAGTTGGTAGCCTTGATAAGAGAATATAGAGACGTTTTTGCCTGGAGTTACAAGGACCTCAAAGGCGTAGATCCTGACATATGCTCACATACGATTCCCATGACCTCAAAAGCCAGACCCTCTAAACAGAAGCCATACACATATAATGACAACTATGCTGCCAAGATCAAAGAAGAGATAGATCGCTTGGTGGAAGCTGGATTTATCTATGAAATTGAGCACATTGAATGGGTATCCCCCATTCTAGTGGTGCCCAAAAGAATGGCAAGCTACGTGTATGCATTAATTTGAAGAAGGTTAACACAACCACTATCAGAGATAGTTACCCACTTCCTATCATTGAGCATCTATTAGAGAGGGTAGCAGGCAAAGAAGTGTACAACTTCTTAGATGGGTTCTCTGGTTACAATCAAGTAGCCATAGCACTAGAAGATCAGCATAAGATGGCTTTTGCCACGGAGTGGGGTATATTTGTGTTTTGGGTAATGCCATTCGGGCTTACCAATGCTCCTGCAACCTTTCAAAGTCTAATGTGCCATGTATTTAAAGAGTTTTTGACGAAGAATTTGGAAGTCTATGTTGATGATCTCTGTGCTCATTCCAACATTAGAAAAACACATATACCTGAACTCACGCAAATCTTTGAAAAATGTAGAGAATATCAAGTCTTTCTGAACCCAAAAAAGTGCGTTTTCATGGTCAGGCAAGGCAAGATTTTAGGACACATAGTGTCAAAGAACGGCATCTCCACCGACGAAGAGAAAGTGAGGGCTATTGCAGAACTACCTAGGCCAAAGAATGTCAAGGAAGTGCAAGCTTTCATGGGGCATTGTGGCTATTACCGACGTTTCATACACATGTATGCCATCATTGCAAAGCCTCTGTATGGACTTTTGACAAACTTTGAGTGGACTGATGAATGTGAGAACTCTTTCAATGAGCTTAAACGGCGATTATGCTCAACACCAATCTTGACTAAACCAGATTGGAATAAGCCCTTCCATGTGCATGTGGATGCGTCCAATTATCCCATTGGATGTGTGCTAGCACAACCTACTGGTGAAGGTAATATGGATCTTCCAATTGCCTATGCTAGTAGACAGTTAAATGCACTTGAACAAAACTATACCACCACCGAACGAGAAGGCTTAGGCATGGGATATGCGGTTAAAAAGTTTAGACATTATTTGCTTGCAAATAAGTTTAAATTTTTTATTGATCATCAGGCACTGCTATACTTAGTAAACAAGCCATGCAATACCGGCAGATTGGTGAGATGGTTCCTCTTGCTAATGGAATACGAATTTGAGGTTGTGGTGAGGAAAGGAAAGACTCACTTGAGAGCAGACCATCTCTCTAGGCTCACATCTAGAGAAGCCCCACAAGGAGTATCGGATGACCTTCCTGATGCTTACTTGTTTAATTTGGAAGTCGTGTCGCAGTGGGCTAAGACATTAGCGCCAGTATTGACATACGGACCTAATCACCCAGTCATAAGCACTCAAGATAGAGAGGTAGTAAAGGCCCAAAAGTACCACATCATGGCGGGAAGTATGTACAAGCATAGAGATCAAGGCATATTGGCTTGTTGTGTGGAAGAGGATGAGTATGCTAAATGGTTGCAATTAGCACATGTAGGTGCATTAGAGCAACACTACTCAAAGCAAAGAACGAGACTTGCAGTGCATTGGCGGACTATGGAAGCAGATGTCCATAAGTTGTGTAATGAATGCCCAGTATGTAGCACTAAACCACCAGTCGAACATGCCACTCTTTATCGAGTGTCTTTAGTGCCAGATTGGAGTGAACCATTAGTAGCCTTTCTGAGGACAAAAACATTCCCTCTAGACATGACTCTGGCTAGGAAGAGAAGTTTAGAACAAGAAGCCCTAGACTACTCACTCATTGGAGATAATTTATACAAGCGTGGCAAAGATGGTTACCTTAGACTATGTGTCCATGAGAGCGAATATCTTAAAATCTTGGAAACTGCTCACCAAGGTGTAGCAGGAGGACACTTTGGTCCAGATCGGGTGATCAAGGCAATACTATTTGCAGGATTTTGGTGGCCCACCCTTCACATGGATGCATATACCTATGTGAAGAGGTGTGAGGTTTGTCAGCAAACTCATTATCCTATACGCGAGGATGAGATGCCATTAAAACCTATGATGGGTGGACGTGCATTGTCTAAGTGGGGAATAGACTTTGTTGGTCCTATTAATCCCCCAGCTAAGGGTTCACATGATGAGTATATCATAGTGGCCACAGACTATCTAACCAAGTGGGTAGAAGTGAAAGCCACAACGAAGAATGATGCTCAAACGACAGCTAAGTTTCTATTTGAGAATGTGTTTACCAGATACGGTCTACCTATAGAACTAGTTAGTGATAGAGGCACTCACTTATTGAATGAAGTTATTGAAAATCTTCTCCAAGAGTTCTTGGTGATACACAAGAAGTCTGCCCCCTATCACCCACAAGCTAATGGCCAAGCTGAAAGCACAAATAAGATTCTATGCAATGTACTGACGAAATTAGTAAATAATAAACGCTCTCATTGGGACAAACAACTACACCATGCTATTTGGGCATATAGAGTTGCTTATAAAACGGTACTCCAAGCCACACCCTTTTAGATGGTATTTGGCCAGAATGCAGTGCTTCCATTAGACTTTTTGAGACCAACACTAAGGGTAGCACAGGAGCATGAGTGGACGGGTCATGAACTCTCTTCGAGGATTTTTGACTTTGAGCGACTAGGGGAAACAAGACTACGAGCTCCAGCAGGAATATATGCGGCTAAGAAAGACAGAAGGCATATTTTGATGCCCATGTGAAGGATAAAGGATTGAAAGCAGGAGATCTAGTTTTAGTCTACACTCTGAAGCAACATGCATGGAAACTAGAGAAGAGAGGTTATGGACCTATGATCATAAATAGGATCTCTACGAGTGGAGCAGTTCAACTAGCTACACTAGACGGTGATGTCCTCCCTAGTTACATTAGCGGATGCAGAGTCAAGCTATATCAAGAACCTCTCAATGAGGAGATGCTCAATCGACTCAACACTGCCAAGAAACATAAAGAAGAGGAAACACGAATTCGAGAAGAAGCACAGGCAGAAGCTTTAGAACACATCCGACAAATGAAATTGAGGAGACAAGGTAGAGATCGACCGAGGCCTGACACTCAAGAATATCTAAGCTATCACATGGCCATGTGCGAGGCTTTAGGTGAACGTTCCCATAGGATAGTTGATCGGTGACCTTTTATGACCCTACAGGTAGGACAAGGAGAGAGTGCAAGGACCGTGAGAGCTTTAATTGACTCAGGAGCAGCCACTAGTGCTGTTCGACTTTCTTACTGCCAAGAAGTGCAATTGAAGGTCAATCCTATAGAGGCATATCTCATAGGATTAGGAGGTGTGGAAACCCCGTGCATGGGCGAGGTGGAACTTCCCATCTACGTTCAAGAGGTTCTAATGGTAGTCAAAGTGCTAGTATGTGAAGACGAGGATTTGACCACCTCTTGTCTTGGGCCAAGACTGGATCTATGATCATGCAGTCAACCTCAACCTAAGAAGTGGACTTCTTCAGGCTTGGGTAGGCCAAAACCGCATCATGATTGAATTAGAAAATCAAGCACTTAGGCCACTAGAAGAGGCACCAAATCCTGGTCGTGCAGAAGATTGTCACTCTTGATGAAGGTGTAGAAGTCAACTAAGAGTTCCCTTCTTTTCCAAAGAGGATTTGAGGCAAGCAAGCCAGGCAACAGACAACACAAAGGAGGCCGATGATCAAGAAGTATGAGCACCAACCTGTACAGTATAGAGTACCTCGTGGCATGAAGCAGATCTGGGTATGCAAGGGTGAAAAACGAGCTCCCCCGTCGAGGATCACCGACTGAACGACCCATAGAGTTGCAACACCTCCAGCAGATACTTGTACCAGATCCTCCCACAGGGATCACGGAGAGAGTCCATGCCAATTCTCATTGGTTCAATGGCATGCCAGGTCCATTAGGAGAGGCCAAGTATATCTGGGAGTCCAAGTGCGAGTATGATAGATCATGGGTCCGATTCCAATTCTTCTCCAAGGAGTTTGAGACTCTACAGAACACACAAGATCTTCAGACCATATGGCAACGAGCAGGGCTAGCCGAGTACTTTGAGGCACCCTTACCCAAACCAGATCTCCTCCGATGCTACTATCTGGTCTCAACATTACAGGCTAATGCAGAAAAGGACAAACTAGGAACATTCGTTCTTCCTTCCTTGCTGGGCAACAACGAATTGAAGAGGTTCGAACTTACCTTGGAATTGGTGAGCT
Organism: Ceratopteris richardii; assembly: GCA_020310875.1. NCBI lineage: Eukaryota > Viridiplantae > Streptophyta > Polypodiopsida > Polypodiales > Pteridaceae > Ceratopteris > Ceratopteris richardii. Next base: position 139,478,301 of record CM035439.1, on the reverse strand, counting down.
CTGCTTTGAATATGCATGGCACACATGTACATTCTAAGAAGGATGCTCTCATTCCCACCAACATGAAGGATCAAAAACTACTGAAGCTGAAAGATATGGTAGCACTCACACCAAACGTGTCCATCCCTCTCCGTATGTGCATGCAACATTTTGCTTTTCCTGGTCAAGATCAATTCACACAACCTCACAAAAGAATATGGTTTGCTCTTTACTTGGCGGAGACAGGTGCGTTACCGATTAAGCTTCCTGTATGGATTGTGGAGCAGTTGTATGAAGCAAATAAAAGGTCATCTAGAAAACTAGTGGTGAATGGCTGTTGTGCAATCACACACATTATCTACAGATGCTTAGCATATGATGTACCCATTGAACGTGCTTTAACTTGGGCACAACTACAAATGTTTAAGAGGCTCAAAACTACCACATATCAATCCAAGCGCATGAGGGGTTCGATCCCTTGTGTTCAAACACGTGAAGTTTTGACGACTCCGGAAGTGTCGCCACGAGGGGATGCCACTGTGCCTCCCTTTACCATTCGTATACCAAGATCCGGATCTGAAGGCACCTCACAAGTTGCCCCCTCGGCTCCGCTTGTCCCTCCTGAATTTGAATTTCCTACGACTGGAGACGCTGAAGGGATGGTTCCCTTCGACTTTGAATCATTCTTGCAGAATACACAACTCTCTGATGTAGAGTTCTATTCAGATACAGAAGAACATGGAACATCTTCCCAAAGAAGGAGTAAATCCACAGAAGGCCGCCATGTACACTGGGATGATGAGCAGCAGAGAACTTTGTCACAACAACTAGAACACTCGGAGGCAGAAGAAGAAGCAGAAGCAGAAGAAACAACTGAAGCCCCAGCTTATACAGCAGAACTCTGGAGGCTATATCAAATAATGGAACGAGTGTGGTCGCAACGGTTGCTCACTGAACAGAGCAGTCGGGTGCTTTTCATGGCTCAGCTATTAGAAGAAGCCGGATTTGACTCAGAATACAGTGAAGGTCTCTTATTGATGGCAAAAACATATGGGGTAGTAGAAGTAGTTCGAACAGCGATTAAGAGGTCTCCAGTTCAATATGATCCACGAAGATTTCAGACACGACCATGGTCTGGTAAAAACATCCAGATTCCCATCACTACGGGGGAAGAACCTATTGTTACATCCGAACCCATTGAGACAACCTCCCAGACAGCAACAACCACTAGCCAAGAGATCCCCATCACCCAGGATGAGTCAACCGAACCACTACCACCGACCCCTCCCCCATCACCTCCTCGAACAGAAGCTGTAAATATCACTTCAACTACCCAACCCACAGAGCAAGCCTTCATCTTCCGTAGTCCAACCTCTAGTTCTACTTTGTTCTCCTCCTTTGAAAACCCCCTATATAATACCGCCACCATCATAACTGAATCCTTCATAGAGCCTGCCCTAGGACAACCATCCCCCATGCCCTCAGCCATAGGCCATCCTGACTCTAGATCCATTTTCTTCGGATTCCCAGCCACCACATCCCCTTTTATGGCTTTCCCGCCTCCAAGTTCTCATTTTCCACCTCCCATACCACCATTCCTTCAACCCGCCCATGATTACTTTTGTAGAATGTATCAATCCACCACCCAACCCTCCTCATCAATCCCATCCCCACCATCCACACAACACTTCTTCACTACTCTCACACACACACCACCTACCATTCCAATATACATGGTAGACACCACACTTGCATCCACTCCTAAAAGTATGGACATTTCACTACCCACAGCACCTCCCCCACCCCCCCACACTTCCACCTTCTCCCATTCCCCCTCCACCAATTTCACCCACACACACATCTCCAATAGACACATCATTCACTCTTCCCATTCCCGAATCCCTTCCCCATGCATCTTCCATTGTACAAACCACACCCTCATCCATAGGCAATGCATTCGACACCATGCTCGCATGTATATCATAGTTAAGGATAGAGTACAATCAGCTCCAGCAACATAACGCACAACTGCAAGAGCACTCGGAGGGGCTACAACATCGTCTCGCTGCACTAGAAGAGGAGAATGCTCGCCTCCATACACAATTCCAAACTTTACAAGAGGCTCATAGCATATTGGAAGTGCAGTTACAAAATACAGACCAGGAAGCAATACAAGTGGTAGAAGGTCATCTACAGACACAACTAGAACGCAATTCAAAGCTTCAGCGAAATATGGCTTTACTCAAGCGACACCTTGCGGCCGCTCATGAGGAGAATGGACGCCTGCAACTACAGAATCAGGAAAACCTAGAAGCAGCTATCGAAAGCACACCTGGGGCAACCATCAGTCCCTCAAAGTTTCAATCTGTGACCCCCGACAATATCAAGATCATCTTGGAAGATTATGCTATGCTACTTGAAGCACATGACGAGTTATCAGAGGAACTGGATCAACTGAAGCAGAAACAACAAAAAGACACCACGAATGCCCCTCAAACCACCTCCTCCACGGCTTCACTTCTCACCGACTCAGAGGCCCTAAAAGATCTCCACAAACAGGTCATAGAATTGCAAGCACGCCTACTACAATATGAAAGACCACCTTCCCCACCAGAGGCTCCCATTGACGAAGAAATAGTACAAATTCCTGTGGAGCAAACGTTTGAAGAAGAATATGACCCACAACCCTTCCCAGGAGGACAACAAACGGAAGAAGGTCAGGATACGTTTGAAGCACCGCGACCCCCATGGCTACGACAAGTGGAGGAAATCGGGAGTTCACATGAAGAGCGAAGAGTAGTGCAAAATCAGGCCATGAGAGTCATAGAAGACACTATATTACAATCCAATTACTTCAAGAATCTGTCATCTAGGCGCCTTATCCTCTCATCAGAACTCCAATACAGGCCGTACTCCATCATTCTGGCAGATTATAATGCAGAAATACAAAGAGTCAGGAAAGATACCTTCCTTTGCAACCCAATTTCAACCCGAAGACCTTCCTCCAGAGGTGCAAAAAGGAAAAATCCGTCAACCGACATGGCGGCAGAAACTTCTTGAAACCTATCTTGAAATGTTGCGTACCTGGAACAATGCGCCATTACACCTACTTTACAATCCATGTTATGGCCCAGTTCCACGACGCCGCTCATGGAAAGCATTCAACATAAAGGTACAGAATAATGCTCAATGTAAGGAGTGGCTCAATTATCCATACATAGCGCCACCATAGGGACCACCATCGATAGCATACATGATGGCCACAATTCGACATTGGATGCCTCGACTGAAGCCCATGCCAGATGTGGCAGCCCAAATGATGCTTAAGATTTTGGATATGATGCAGGTAGTACTCAAAACCTTTAGAAACGCAGCAACACCACAGATACGGCGGGCTTTACTAATGGAAATTATGATTTGGTGTACGACATGAGTATCACCCCCAGCATTCGGGTAGCGTATGCTTGGCATGCATGAATTAAGTATCTTCCCGCATGCTATAAACAAACATTGGAAGAAATGTTCCGATCAGGATTTTGGGAGTACCACTCAGAAGTGTTTGCATCTAAGCCAACACACCTGCTCCATCTCTTTGCTTGTGAACAAGCCATGTACTCCGAGTACTACACCACACCACAACCAGAGGTCCCCGGTGCAATCAATTGGGATGCATTGGAAGCTGATCTAGCAAGAGGCTTAAGGATAGGAGAACACGAACTTGCCACCAACGCCATCTAGTACTATATCGACCACCCTATAGAACAAAGGTCTGTCAGGGGCGATAGATGCTAGGAAGGGGGGAGTGTTGGCATACAAGTCATATGAAGAGCATGCAGGCACAACGGAGCAGTCTTGCACAATATGGCAATAAGGCCTAATCATTTTTTCCCATGAACTATTTCCAACATTAGTGATTTTCATCACTACACACATATTGTAAATTCTATTTTTGGTAGAATAGACTCCATTTTGTTCAAGATGAGGAGTCCTCGAGCTTGAGGAGTATTAGAATTAGCTACATACCAATTTTCATAATTTTTAGACTCCGTTTGAGCCCTCAAAATGGATCTAGAAGCTAATTTTTAACTAGGCCGGACACTAGGTCTGGACAAGGCCAAAGCTAGTCAGAAAACTATAAAAAGAGCTAGAGAGCTCATTTTGGGTGTTAGTTTTTTTGTGAATTGAGCTTATGTAAGAGACTTTTTGACTAATGCAAAGAACTCCATTGTTCCTCTCCTTGTTCTTGCCTTGTGTGCACGTGTGTGTATGTGTGTGCATGTTGTGTGCTTCTCACTCATGCACTTGTGCCTTCATTTGTTCATAGTCTTCATACTAGTCCTCACGTCTCCACGGATTGACAATTATGAGGTGGATCTTCTCACGTTGGTACTCACCATTGTGCTAAAGTGACACCAACTAATGTACATTCCAACCATGATGAGCTGCAAGTGCACAGATGCTATGAACAGTAGTCATTCGACAAGTAGGAGCAATGGTTTCATCAAAATCAATCCCTCTTTCCTGCGCATAATCCTTTGCAAGAAGCCTAGCCTTATACCTATCAACTGTTCCATCAGGTTTAGTCTTCAACTTGTATACCCATTTAGTGCGAATGACCTTCTTGCCAGGAGGAAACTCACATAAAGACCAGGTACCATTTTTCATGATAGCATCATATTCAGATTGCATTGCAGCCATCCAATGTTCAAAGTTTTGTGCTTCATCAAATGAAACAGGTTCAGTCTCATCACAAAGACTAGAGGCAGCCATAGCATAGCAATCTGATGAAAAGAAGGCACTATGAGAGCCTAACCGAGTACGATATGACAGAGGTGCATCTAATTTGTTGTCACACAAGGTCTACACCAGCCATTTTGGCATAGTTTTTGCCTGCTCAATATCAACTCTCTCACCATTAAGTGCATCATGTAAATCTACATAAAAAATGGAATGATCTGCATCATCACATGAAACCTACAAAGGCTGAGAAGTTGCCTCATTAGGACCAGCACTAGACTATCCACCTATAAAAAGTGGCAACAAAGTATCATACATGTCTTTGGAGCTAACATATGTCTCCTTAGTACATGAAAGCAATGGATGAATAGCATCTTCCACAAAGACAACATCACAACTAACCAGAATACATTTAGTCTGTGGATGATACAGATGATATCCTTTACTTTCAGAGCTGTATCCAACAAAAATACATTTAATTGTTTTATCATCCAATTTTTTGTGATGTTGTTCAAGCATTAATGCATATGCGAGACAACCAGAAACATGCACATGAGAAAAAGATGGCTTGGAATCATGCCAAGCCTCATATGGAGTGATAGACTGTAGTGCTTTAGTGGGACACCTGTTAAGTACATATGCTGCACACATGATAGGCTCAAGCTAGAAACTATGTGGTAAAGCTTGACTCTTGACCATACACCTCGCCATGTCCATGAGTGATGTGTTCTTCCGTTCAACAACTCCATTTTGTTGAGGTGTATATGGCACTGTACACTGGTGTTTTATCCCATGTTGAGCGAAAAATGCATTAAGATCAGATGACATATATCCCCCCCTCGATCACAACGAAGGGTGCCCATTTTACATGTTGATAGATTGTCAGCCAAAACCAAAAACTGTTTGAAGCACATGAACACTTTGGACTTTGCTTTCAATGGAAATAACCATGCATGCAAAAAAAGGGGTCTGCATAGGACCACAAACATCACTATGTACAAGCTCTAATTTTTGAGTAGCCCAAGCTGAACCATCTTTTAGGAATGAGGAATGTTGCATTTTTCCCAAAATACAGCCTTCTGTTGAGAAAAGGGGAACAAGAGACCCTAACCGCCTCACATGGAAGTGAGAAGCTTCTCGAGGTGAAGTTGCAAGAAGTTCAAGCAACACATCCACACCCATGCCCATGAACAATGGCACCATGGCCAACGTAAAAAAGGAGCAAAGCAGAGCAATGCACACACACAAGCCAACTCCAAATGCAAGTCCACACACATAGATCATCGCCTTGCACACAAGGAAGAAAAGAGAATAACAAATGACACCTTCTTCCATTACCAAAATGGAGGCCAAGGCCATGGCCAAGGGACCCCCTTTTACAAGAAATGAGCCTCTATTTATAGGCTGAGCACTATTCCCCCATGTGCTCCTTTTGACTAGTAAAAAAGGAGGACATGCCTAACTATCATATCTCAAAAATATATTTTCAAATATTCTCTAACAACAAAATCTCAAAAGAAAAGAGAATACATGCGCGTGGGGATTTTTCTAGACTTCTTCAAAAATGTGAGCATTTACAAGGCTCCCAAGCTTTTCTTTTAGGAGAAATATTAAAAAGTGTCTAAGGGGGGTTTTTATGTGAAATCCTAAGTAGATAGAAAAAGAGATATTATTATGGTCTAGGGAGGGTTCCTATGCACAATTGTGGGTGTGTGCATACCGTACAACCCAACACTCTCCCCTCCCTAGACTTTGTCATCCTCGACAAAGCTAAGAGGAAAGGATCATACACAACTGAACTTTATCCAAGTTGAAATCTTCAGGTCTTCAGAAAAACTGCAATTACTTCAGTCAGCAAAAGTCCAGGCAGCAAGTCTTCAGTCTTTACTTCAAGCTGCAAATCTTCAATCTTCAAAGCGGGGCGACACAATCCCCTTGGGGGGCAATCAGCCCAGCATGCATCCCATTATGCATCACTTATACTATGCTCATATCAACAAGCTTGCAAATTAACATGTGTTCACAAGATGATTAGACAATAGTGCAACATTATGACTTGAATTGCATTCATGAAATTGAAACAGCTTATCCAGAGTTATTCCTGCAAAGTAAATCATCTATAGGACGTGAGAAGGATCAATCCTGATGTTATGAGTGTGTTGGCCTGCAATGCATTATATAAAAAAGAAACCATAACTGAGCATTGTAAAACCAGAGGGTTACTTCCTTGGCAAAAAACAATCACTCAATCCTTTGTCACTTTCTTACTTTGATAGTACCAAACAAGTCTGAATCCACACATTGTTCTTCTTATAGTCAGCAGCTTTGTTAGGACAAGATAGCTTCAATAAATTCTTCAAATTCTTTGCTTAAAATATTGACCAGGCAGTAAAACCCTTAACACCACGAGAATAAACAGTCCAAGCATTCCTGCAATGTAAATAGTTATCCAAAAGTAGAGTTGCTTGTTAGGTGTAGTTTTGGTTGATGCCTCTCTCAAAGCCTAGAATGGCAAGGAGCGGGGCATCCTTTTACCCCCTACTGCCCTATGCATCTCTAATGGTCTTAAAATGAACCTTTCAATATTAGACCTTAGCAATACAAAATTTTCCTGAGGCACACCAAGAGGGCTATCAAAGTATGTTGTAGAGGAAGCATCAACACATGCCAATCATTTAGTTATAACATGAGGAAGATCTAAATGAGGCACCAAAGAAGTGTGCCTGAAAAATTTTTCAAACAGAAGACATCTGAAAAGGTGTTATTAGGATTGTGGGATAAGGTGCCAGCTTCACCAGCTATGTAGTGAGGTGTGGCAGTCAGTTTCAACATTCTCTTCCCCATAGTTGGGTCTCCTGGTGCTCCAAAGAGAGTACCATACCTTCACCAAACCTATCAGGAGGCTTGTTCATCGTGAAGTCACTTACCTACAACACATCTTCAAGTGATCTTTAGAATAGAAATGTGTGACCAGTCATGAGTCAATAGATGACTGGGTAATCAAACAAGGAGAACAAATCATTAGAATCACTCCAACTCCTCCCAAATCAAAGGTGAGGGAAAAAGACCATTGCATGCACTGGAAACAACTTCCAAACATAGGATATGACTGTATTTCAAAGAACACAACCCTATCAAACAACAGAAGGCAATTGTACAAAGGATTTCAAACATAGTATATGTCCATTCTGGTTGTGATGGGTCATGACAAAAATCCCCATATGATGCCATCATCTTCTTTTCTACTAACATACAGAACATCTGAACAAACAAGAAAGTTATTAATTTACAATTGTAGTAGCTTCCTACAATGGGATCAACAGAAAAAACCCAGAAGACAAGGAGCCAACAACCCATCAGTAACTTTGGACTTTAAGATTTGCAGTGTGACTATTATTCAGATGCACTTTTCCTCATCTATGTACTTAAAACACATGTTGGTGTTAGAGAACGCACTGAATCATGAGGTAGGAGAATTTCAATTAGTGCTTTCTACCAATGTCCTTGAGTTTCCCATTGATTTAGAATGTGTGGAGCAGACATTAATTGGTAAGAACAACACGTTATCTCAAATGTAAGCTACAATATTGCACATAGAACACTGTGAGGGCCATAAGTGGGGTGGGAATGTGATGAACGCTGAAAGTCCTTATCATAAGCAAGATAGAAATTTAAGATTAATAACTAATATATTGCATTGGAAAACCTCCCAAAAGGGAACAGCTCCTTCCTTCAAGGTATGGCAAGCATCTTTTGGTTCAGTGATATTTCCTGCAAAATAGTATTATACAAAACATAATCCAGAGTTGTTCTTCCATTAAATGTGAAACAGCTGTTGAGAGTGATGGATGGATGCACTCAGGAAATCAGTTGGTGCTGCAAAACCTGCTTCACACCTGCCCTCTTTTCTCTTCAGATATGCTTAGTACACTAGCTTAGCTTCCAAATGACATAAAGAAACCATATATGTACTTTGGAAATGGTTTGGGTAATGATCAAACCAAAACAGATAACTTGGTACTTCAAAAACAAGAAAAACTTTCTATTCCTGTAGTGATACCTGCTCAAACTTTTACTCAGCGTGTCCAGCACACTTAAAATTGGAACAATTCCTTTTGGGAGTATTAAAGTACCTTAGTAAGCTACCAATCACAAGTGGAATCACTTCAATTGATAAACTATGCACTGAGAAATAGGTTTAGCAAAATTATAATCACCCCCGACTTTTCAGGAACTCTGCAGACACATACCAGTGTGCACTTCGAATCGGATTTCTCCCACATGGCTGAATGAAATCCTCTGAGATTTTGTATGCTTGTAGTAGACCTTGAGATGGTTCCAATGAGCTATAGAACTCTTGATTTGGTTCAGTAGATCCTGATATATGCTCCTTTGAAGTTGACAGACTTGGAGAAGATGACACAGAGAAGATCAGAGATAGTGAATGTATACTTCTATTGATTAATGTGTTTGTACAATCTCATTAGCTTGACAAGCATAGCTAAATGAGGTATTGTGGTGTTGGCTATGAGGTAGCACTCACACACAATGAGTTACAATGACAATATGCCTCGGGGAGTGAGCTGAAAATGGCAGAACTAACCGCGACTTTTTGATTGTATCTTTTATAGAGAAGGAGTTGAGATTTGAATTTGAATTCAAATTCAAATCTCCTATATTCTCTATTCTAAAATCAAGGAGATATTCTCTCCAATCATACCATCCAATTTCCACGACTCTAGTCAATTAAGTGTGTATACATAATGCCAAGTCATTTAGACTTTTACACAAGGGTAAATGGTAAGAGCATCTAAGCATATGTTCATATGACCCTTGCTTCAAGTGAAGCCTTGATAAAGCACTTTGTCCAAGCTAGTCTTCCATGGTTCCAAGATTCCAAGCCAATGTGTATAGGCTTGTATTGCACCAACAGCTCCCCCTCAAGCCAAACACTTTGGCTTAAGTCTTCTCTTTCATTCTTCAATCACTTCCTGCAATCCAATCATAGTTTTGAATCTGCATAACTTGTTTCCATCCAATGCCTTTGTAAGTAAATCTGCACATTGCATATTAGTAGACACATATGTCAATTGAATCTCTTTACTAAGTAGCTTCTCTCTCACATAGTGGTAATGAACCTCTATGTGTTTAGTTCTGGCATGATAAATTGGATTTGCTGCAAGGTGAAGAGAGCTAGTGTTGTCACCAAAGATAATAGGTGGCCTTGTGAGTAGGCCTAACTCTGTATATAGAAGCTTCAACCAGATAGCTTCTTGAGTGGCATTTGCAAGCCCTCTATACTCTGCTTCAGTGGATGACAATGCCACTGTAGGTTGCTTCTTAGCTGACCAAGAGATAGGCTTATCTCCTGCAAAACAAATGTAGCCTGAGGTGCTCCTCCTATCATCCTTGCATCCTGCCCAATCTGCATCTGAGTAAACTTTAATGTCAATATCTGATGTATAAGGAAAGTACAAACCATGACTTTGTGTTCCCTTGAGATACTTCAAGATCTTCTTTGCTGCCTCTAGGTGAGGTACCCTAGGTTTGTGCATGAATTGACTAAGCACACTTACTCCATATGCTATGTCAATTCTTGTCAAGGTAGCATAGTTCAAACTACCTACCATACTTTGGTATCCTGTAATGTCTTTGATTTCTTCTCCTTCATGAGCACTTAGCTTTTGGTTAACCTCCATTGGAGTATTAGATACCTTAGCATCCTGCAAACCAAACTTCTTGACCATATCCTGTACATACTTCTTTTGAGTGATGTAGATACTTGAATTTGTGTAGACCAATTCAAGACCTAGGAAATATTTTAGTAATCCAAGATCACTAATCTTGAATTCTTTCATCATCTGTCCTTTGATGTGTCTAATCCCATTGACATCATTACCTGTAATGATGATGTCATCAACATAAACACATAAGTAGATTACCTCTGAACTACTTTTCTTTATGAATAGGGAAGTGTCTGCTTTGCTCATCACAAATCCTTGGTCTAGGAGGTATGTGGTCAATCTGTAATTCCATGCTCTAGGTGCCTGCTTCAAACCATACAGAGCCTTCTTCAATTTACAAACATAATGTACCTTATTTGGATCTTCATAGCCAGGTGGTTGTGACATGTAGACTTCTTCAGATATCCATCCATTCAAGAATGCATTCTTCACATCCAATTGGTACATGTTCCAATTTTTGGATGCAGCTACACTCACCATAACTCTGATAGTTGGCATCTTGGCCACAGGAGAAAATGTCTCCTCATAATCAATGCCTTGGGTTTGTGCAAAACCCTTGGCTACCAACCTAGCTTTGTACCTGTTTATTGTTCCATCTGAATTCTTCTTTACTTTGTAGATCCATTTGGATCCTATTACCTTCATAGAATCCTTCTTGGGTACCAAGTCCCAAGTATCACTTTCCTTGAGAGCTTCTATTTCTTCATCCATGGCTTCTCTCCATTCTGGCTTTGTAATTGCTTCTTCATAGGTACCTGGTTCTTCATTCAACAAGTCTTTTGCAAGATATACAGAATGTTTAGTTACAAGTGATGTGTCATACCCAAATCTGATAGGCTTCTTCTTCTCTCTTTGAGATCTCCTCATTGCTTGAGTAGAAGTTTCTGGCTTATCTTCTAATTGCTTCATCTTCATCTTTCCTTTGGATTTCCAAGCCTTGAACTCTTGAAGGTTTATTGTATCATCATCTGAGCTTGAGTCTTCTTGCTGAGTTGGCTCTTCCTTGGTAAGCTTTGGAAAATCTTCTTCCATGTCATAGGGTAAACTCACTTTCCTGCATTCATTCTCATACCAAGAGACATTTTCATCAAATATGACATCTCTGCTTACCTTGAACCCTTTGTTTGTGGGGTTGTAGAATCTGTATCCCTTTTGGTTCAAATCATAACCAATGAAGATACACTTTTCAACCTTAGGATCTAGCTTTCCCCTTACCTGTGAGGGAATATGCACATATGCTACAGAACCAAAGATTTTGCAATGATCCAGAGAGGGTCTCTTACCATGCCAAGCTTCATATGGTGTCATGCCATCAAGTGATTTGGATGGCAACCTATTGATGAGATAAGTGGCAGTGGATACACTCTCTGCCCATAAGTAATTTGGCAACTTTTTCTCATTAAGCATAGACCTGGCTGTTTCTACTATAAGTCTATTCCTTCTTTCTGCTACCCCATTTTGTTCAGGTGAGTACCTTGTAGTGATCTCCCTTTTGATGCCTCTTTCCTGCAAGAAATCTTCAAACTCATTGGAGAAGTACTCTCCTCCACCATCTGATCTTAGCCTCTTCAAGCTTCTACCTGTTTGATTGTCAACAAGTGCAAGATACCTCTTGAAACAATTAAACACTTCATCTTTATGCTTCATAAAGTATCAAATGGTCCACCTGCTATAGTCATCAATGAAGGACACATAATACCTTGAACCAGAAATGGAAGGGTCCTTGCTAGGTCCCCAAACATCTGTGTGTACCAAGTCTAGGTAGTCTTCATGCATGAAACCTTTCCTTGAATAGGGTAATCTGTGAGACTTACCAAATTGACATGATCCACATTTGTAAATCATGTGTTGCTTGGATACATTAGGTATCCCAAGCACACATTGATCCCTGCACATTTGCTTAAGAGTTCTTTCTCCTATGTGCCCTAATCTCTTATGCCATATCTCTAACTCTGAAAGTGTTTGATCCTTGTAATTATACAAAGCAATGTTTTTTGTATCTTCTAGCTCAAATGTAAATAATCTACCTGATTTCTCCCCTTTGGCTATCCTTCTGGATCCTTGTTTTGGATCCTCCACATATGCTCCATATTGTGTGAATCTGACCTGCAAACCTTTCTCCACAATCTGACCAACACTCATTAAATTCTTAGTTATTGTTGGTACATAGAGTACCCTGCTTAATAGGTTCTGATTACCATCACATGTCTTCACATTTCCAATTTTGACAACAGAGTGTTTAGTGTCATCACCTGTTTGTACTTGATGTTTGCCCTTGGGCTCTTCCAAATCAGAAAGTAGTGCCACATTGCCAGCTACATGGTTAGAACATCCTGAGTCAATGTAAAATAAATGATCATCATTTGTACCTATCTTGGAGGTCATATTCATGATCAATAAGGAGTCATCCTGCTCCTCTGTGTAGTTGTTGTAGTCTCTTCTATTTCTGAATCCACCTTGGTAGTTTCCATTGTGGTTGTTGTTGTAGTTGTTGTTGTATTGGTTGTTGTACCCATTGTAGCTTTGATGTTGGTTGAATCTGCCTCTTCCTTGAGAGTATCCACCTCTTGAGTAGCCTCTTCCTCTCTGATTTTTGTAGTTCTTGTAGCATTCATCTGTGGTATGATTGGACAATCCACAAATGTTGCATGGTGATGAGTTGTAGGGTCTCCCCCTACCTGACTTACCTCCTCTGCCTCTTCCTCTAGATGACCTACCTCTCCCTGCATAATTAGCTTGAGAAGTAGAGCCTTCTTCATCCTGTTTCTTCTTGCCTTTATCTTTAACCTTTTTTTTAGTATAGAGAGCAGAGGGATTATTACCTTTTGATTGATCTCCAGCCTTTGTAAACTTTGCTTCATGTGTAAATAGTTGGCCCATGAGTGTTGTGAGATCAGGGGTATGCATGTCCATGTAGAGGTCCATTGCAGTGGTGAAACTTTCCCACTTATCATCTGCCTTGAGTCCATTTGTCACTTGCCTGACTATTTGCTCTTCTTCAATTTCCTCTCCAATGCTTGCTAGTTGGTCTGCCACATCTTTGATCTTTGTCACATACTCTGAGACTGATTGCTTGGGCTGCTTCCTAAGGGTTGTGAACTCAATCCATAATTGGTTCTTCCTAGCCCTTGTGTTGGAAGAAAAATAGTTTGACAAGGTTTCCCAAGTCTCTTGGGAAGTCTTACAGTTCCTTACATGAGGTAAAAGAAAGTCAGATATAGAGTTTAAGAGATAAGACCTTGCCAAAGCATCCTTTGCACACCATTGGTTGAGCCTTTCATGTTCATCCTTTGTAGGTAGTCCTCTAGTCTTGAATGAGGGCAACTCCTCATCTCCTGATATGTATCCAAATAGACTTCTCCCTTGTAGATAGGTCTTCATTCTCAATGACCAAGCCTGCTAATTATTTCTATCCAATTTGTCAATGAAGGAAGGGAAACCATCACCCATGTTTACCTTCTTTGCTCTGATACCACTGTTGAGAGTGATGGATGGATGCACTCAGGAAATCTGTTGGTGCTGCAAAACCTGCTTCACACCTGCCCTCTTTTCTCTTCAGATATGCTTAGTACACTAGCTTAGCTTCCAAATGACATAAAGAAACCATATATGTACTTTGGAAATGGTTTGGGTAATGATCAAACCAAAACAGATAACTTGGTACTTCAAAAACAAGAAAAACTTTCTATTCCTATAGTGATACCTGCTCAAACTTTTACTCAGTGTGTCCAGCACACTTAAAATTGGAACAATTCCTTTTGGGAGTATTAAAGTACCTTAGTAAGCTACCAATCACAAGTGGAATCACTTCAATTGATAAACTATGCACTGAGAAATAGGTTTAGCAAAATTATAATCACCCCCGACTTTTCAGGAACTCTGCAGACACAAACCAGTGTGCACTTCGAATCGGCTTTCTCCCAAATGGCTGAATGAAATCCTCTGAGATTTTGTATGCTTGTAGTAGACCTTGAGCTGGTTCCAATGAGCTATAGAACTCTTGATTTGGTTCAGTAGATCCTGAGATATGCTCCTTTGAAGTTGACAGACTTGGAGAAGATGACACAGAGAAGATCAGAGATAGTGAATGTATACTTCTATTGATTAATGTGTTTGTACAATCTCATTAGCTTGACAAGCATAGCTAAATGAGGTATTGTGGTGTTGGCTATGAGGTAGCACTCACACACAATGAGTTACAATGACAATATGCCTCGGGGAGTGAGCTGAAAATGGCAGAACTAACCGCGACTTTTTGATTGTATCTTTTATAGAGAAGGAGTTGAGATTTGAATTTGAATTCAAATTCAAATCTCCTATATTCTCTATTCTAAAATCAAGGAGATATTCTCTCCAATCATACCATCCAATTTCCACGACTCTAGTCAACTAAGTGTGTATACATAATGCCAAGTCATTTAGACTTTTACACAAGGGTAAATGGTAAGAGCATCTAAGCATATGTTCATATGACCCTTGCTTCAAGTGAAGCCTTGATAAAGCACTTTGTCCAAGCTAGTCTTCCATGGTTCCAAGATTCCAAGCCAATGTGTATAGGCTTGTATTGCACCAACAACAGCAAGCCCTGTAGATTATTTCAACCAAAATTCATCGAGCACAATTGAAACATGAATATGGACACCTTCCATAGTGGGGAAATCACAGCACTTAGCAGCATACTCCGAAAATAATCCCCTTGTCTTCCTTATTTACTGAAAACCTCTTCACAAAAGACATTTACCAAGGAGCTTTAAATACAACGAGAGCTTTCCGTGAAAGTTTTGAAAAATCATGATCTCTTTATAGTCGTCAAGAAAACATATTCAACCGCAATATTATTTGAGCAAAGCAAACAGTCTTTCAATGAACTTCTAAAGCCTCCAACAATGATATTAGTTTAGTTGTGTTCTGCAAGCATACAATCCTTCTTGAGATAATCATTCATCGCTTTGAGCATGGAAAAGCCCGTTTCATATTGTTGGTGTAAATCACAAGCCTACACATTTGGCTTGGAAGACATCATGAAGACTCCACATACATGAAGAACCATAGGAACATATGCTAGTGGTTTATTACCACTTTACCTCATTGTAAAAGTCTAATTTGACTTAGAATCTTTTGTAATCACCTACCTAAGTGATTCGTGGAAAAGTAGATCACTTGATTGAGAGAATATCTCCAAAATTTTAGATGCTTGATCATAGGAAGCCAAAGATTTGAATTTGAATTCAAATCCTAAGTCATTTCTTATAAGATTGGATGTGAAAAAGTCGCGGGTAGATCACTCCATTCCCGAGGCTCATTCTGTTGAGCTTGAGTGTGTGTAAGGACTATACCATAGCCTACACCTCTCTACACCATTTGGCAATGCTAGACATGCCAATGGGATTGTACACAATTGTAAATCAATAGATACATTTACATCATTCATCTCTGTATTCACTGCTTGTCTACTCCAAAGTCTGTTAACTTGTCAAGGGCATATCTCGACCAATACTACTCCAAATTCAGTGATTCAAAGCTTGTTGGATTCAGCTCAAAGTCATCTACATGCTGAAAAAGTTTTGAAGTGATTTCATTCATCCAATGCAGAGAAATCGTCGTCGAGGTGCTCACTGGTCTATCTCTGCTACAGTCCTAAAAAGTCGGGGGTATAGCTAATTTTGCTAAATCAATTTCTCTGAGTATAGTTTGTCATTTTACATCATTCCATTTGCAAATGTTAGCTTACTAAGCTAAATGAATACCCCTAGAAGTAATTTTATCAATTGCTACTGTGCTGGTCACACTGAGCAAAACATTGAGCAGGTGTCAAGACCAAAATAGAAGGTTTTCTTGACTTTGTGACTTCCAAAGTTATCTGTTTTGATTCAATCATTGCACACATCATTTCCAAAGGACATAGGATATTTCTTGGTGTCATTGGGAAGCTAAGGAAGTCTACTAATCAAGTCTGAAGCTAAAGAGGGCTGGTACAAAGCAGGTTTTAGCAGTACCTACTCAATCTCTTGGATCATCCATCCATTTCTCCCAACAGTGGTATCAGAGCAAATAAGGTAAAATGGGAGATGGTTTTCCTTCATTTATTGACAAATTGGACAGGAACAACTATCAAGCATGGTCTCTAAGGATGAAGACCTACTTACAAGGAAGGAGTCTCTATGGATACATATCAGGAGATGAGGAATTGCCCTCATTCAAAGCAAGAGGTTTGCCAACCAAGGAGGAGCAAGAAAAACTCAACACATGGTGTGCAAGGGATGCATTGGCAAGGTCCTATTTACTCAACTCTATATCTTACTTTCTTTTACCTCATATCAGAAATTGTAAGACTTCCCAAGAGACTTGGGAAACCTTGTCATCATATTTTTCCTCTAATACAAGGGCTAGGAAAAATCAGTTGTGGATTGAATTCACAACACTAAGGAAGCAACCTAAGCAAGCTATTTCAGAATTTGTGACCAAGATCAAAGATGTTGCAGATCAGTTAGCAAGCTATAGGAGAAGAAATTGAAGAAGAACAAATTGTAAGGTAGATAATTAATGGAATCAAGGCTGATGACAAGTGGGAAAGCTTCACCACTGCAATGGATCTCTACATGGACATGCACACTCCAGATCTTACAACTCTCATGGGTCAACTATTCACACATGAAGCAAAGCTTACCAAGAGTGGAGATACTACCAAAGGTAACAACTCTTCTACCCTGTACACTAATAAGAAATCTAAGGATAAAGGCAAGAGTAAGAAGGTGGAAGATGAATGCTCTACCTCCCAAGCCAACTATGCAGGGAGAGGTAGATCTTCAAGAGGTAGGGGCAGAGGAGGTAAGCAAGGTAGGGGGAGACCCTATAACTCATCACCATGTAACATTTGTGGTTTGTCAAACCACACCACAGATGAGTGTTACAGGAATTACAAAAATCAGAGAGGAAGAGGCTACCAAAGAGGTGGATACTCTCAGTCTAGAGGAAGGTTCAACCATCACCAAGGCCACAACAACAATTATGTTGGTGTGTGAAACACCACAAGAACTAAACTAATGTGGTATTAGAAGACCTCCATAACCACCATTAGCTTAGCAAACCTCTAAATATGGACCTTCAACTCTGAATTTAGTGAAAATAAAAAATTTCACTTCACAGAAATCTGCGCCTCTTCTTCAAACTTTCAATTTGACCTGTATCAGCTTGATCTTTGCAAATTCTTCTGATCACTTGCTAAGAAAGGTTCTTGCTAATGTTCAGTAACACATAACAAGTAAAACTTTCAAGCAATAACTTCAAAAACTTCTGATTTTGTACCAAACTTTTCACTATGTCTGAAAACTGGAAATTGACTTCATCGATTTGACATACCTCCACTCTTAAGTTGATTTCTCTGAGTATGCGTCCCGTTTCTTAAAGATCTTTTGACCAAATGTAGTTGAGGAGAGTAGCTTTAAAATGAGCTATCATTTACAAAAAACTTTACACTGTGCTTCGAGATCTGACCTTCAGAAGATCAGTCAAATGTGCGCCAGAAAAGTCGTAACTGTCAACTACCTTACACAGTCATATGAAATGACTTAAAACTCAATGTACAAAAGGAATTAGACTCAATCCTTCTACACAAACATGTGTTGATTATCAGAGAAGATGTGTGTAGCTCAATGATGAGTAGCACCTCCTTTAATGTCAATCCGGGAAGACGTGAGGATGGTATGAAGACCTCGAGCAAGTGGCGGCACAAGTGCGTGAGTGAGAAGCACACAAGCATGCACACACATACACACACACGCGCACACAAGGCAAGACAAAGAGTGAGAATCAATGGAGCTTTTTAGATTACTTTCAAAATGCTCTTACAAGTTCGTTTCAATTACAATCCACCCCAAAAATGAGCTCTCTAGCTCTTTTTATAGTTTTTGACTAGCTTTTGGCCCTGTCCAGACCTAGTGTCCGGCCTAGTTAAAAATTAGGTTCCAGGGCCAATTTGAGGGCTCAAACGGAGTCTAAAAAATACGAAAATTGATATGTAGGTACTTCTAAGGCTCCTCAAGCTCAAGGACTCCTTGGCTTGCACAAAATGGAGCTAAAAAAATATGAAATGGTATTTACAATGATTGTTAGTGATAAGAATCACTGTTAAAAGATGTAGATTGGAAAAATTGAAGGGCCTATCTGCCAGATTTGCGTCGACTGCTTTGTCTACTTACTCCTTCACCTTGTTCTGACTCTCTCCGTTGGCTTCCTTGTCTCGTCAATCCTTGGGTTCCCTGGCTTCCTTGTCTAGTCAGTCCTTGGGTGCCCATACTGCTCTCAACACCCCCCCCTCTCTCGCGTCTGTCGTCCCTGACAGACCCTTGTTGCTGGGGGTGTTGGATGTAATATTCCACAACCTGAGTGGCAAGCTGATGTTCTTGTAAGCGTAGTCCTCTGGCCAAATCTGTCATCATACGATCCCAATCGATTGGTCCTGGAACGTCCGGATGTGGCAGGCGTAACTGATCTGCATGGATCGCTTGTTCTACTGCGAATAGATGTAGCAAATGTGTGGGTCTAGGAATGAAAATTTCGGAATTGTATTCCCAGAAGCCCGTAGAGAACATTTCCTCAAATGTTTGCTTGAAGCATGCGGGCAAGTACTTGATTCGTGCATGCCAAGCAAAGATAACAGTGACCGAGGGGGTTTGGCTCATGTCGTAGACTAAATCCTTGTTGCCTTGAGCGAATCCAGGAGCGGAGATGTATGGAGCTTGGACGTTTCGAAAGGTTTTGAAGACAATGGTCATGAGCTCAAATATCTTCATACACATTTTCGCTGCTATATCAGGTAGATTATTTAGGCGTGCGGACCAGTGCCGAATGGTTGATATCATGTAGGCTACGGTTGGAGGTCCTCGAGGTGGAGCAAAATACGGGTAGTTAACCCAAGCCGAGCACTCTTTATTGTTGCGTACCTTGATTGCAAATGCTTGCCAGGATCTGCGACGTACCACTGGACAATAGCATGGATTATACTTGATATAGAGTGGCATGGTAGCCCAGGTACTCATCATCTCAGGGTAATCGGTGAGTAAACGTGCACGCCAATTAGGTTGGAAAATCGAGCCAGCACGTGCATCGGTCGGTAAATCCCCTATCTCAAATTGAGTAGCGAATGTGGGCTCCTTCCCTGTATGTCTTTTGACTTCTGCATTATAATCATGTAGTAAGACAAAATAAGGCCTGTATTGCGATTCTGATGTTGTGATTAACCGTTGATGGGATAATTATTGAAAGTAGGAAGATCGAAGGACCGTTTCTTCCAGATTCGTGAGAGATTGCATTTGCACGGCCACACGATCATCATGTGTCTTACCCACTTTCTCGACCCTTCTGACCCAATCTGGAACTTGAATTTCTAACGTGTCTTGTCCTTCTTCTGTAGTTCGACCACCAGGCGTCGGCATAGGCTCGTATGGCTCTTCGTAGCTGTCCTCGACGGGGATTTCCACTACTGTTTCAGGTTCTGGTTCTTCAATGGGCGAGGGGGGTCGTTCATATGGTAGGAGGCGTGCTTGGAGTTCTGCCACCTGTTTCCGAAGGTTCTCCATTTCTTCTGTAGATTGTTGCAAGATTACCGGCTCCTGTTGAGCAGTGGGTACACTGGCTAACTGTTTCTTTAGATCGGCACATTCAATCTCTAGTTTTTCATATGACTCCAGGAAATTTGCATGCTCTTCAAGTAGGATGCGGATGTCTTCTGATGGAACTGCTCTGTATCTGGTAGGGCTAATGGTTGCTCCTACGGTTCCTTCCATAGCCGCTTCAAAGTTGTCTTGATTTTGTTGTTGAAGTCGTTTGTTCTCTTCTAGTGCTGCGGCCATATGCTTCCTTAATAGCCCAATGTTGCGTCTGAGTGTGGCATTAGATATCATTTGCGCTTGAAGCACTGTTTCTAGCTCCTTGACTGCTTGGTCATCTACAGTTGATGCCTTTGATTCCAATTCGGAGTGAGCCTGCTGTAGTGTGGTATGCTCGTCTAGGAGCGTCAGGTAGTCAGCCTCAAGAGTGGTGACTCTAGCTTGGAGACGTTGAGATTCTGCCTGGAGGGTAGCATTGCGTTCTTCCAATTGATGGAAGTCTTGTTGTAGCTGATGTGCACACTGAAGTAATGTGTCGAACGTACTATTTACATTATGAGATGCAAGGGAAATAGTTTGAAATGCAGAGGAGGTGGGATTGGGTAGGGGTGTAGTGAATGCTGTGTGTGCCACTGATGTGAGTGGTGAGGTGGGGGGCAAGGGAGGGGAAGGTGGGGAAATCGTGGGGAGAGGTGCTGTGGTTGGTGAAATGTCCATTGGGTCAGACAAGGTGGTGTGTGCAGGGGCTACCCTATAGGTGGGTATGGTAGGTGAAGTGAGTGTGGTGTCCGTGTAAATTGATGTCGTTGCGAACATCGGAGGAAGGTGCCTTTGAAACATGGGAGAGCGGAAGAACTGCTCCACAAAGGACGGGTATTGGGGTGGTGAGGTCCGGTTGAAAGAGTTGTAGGGGCTAGCTGGGAAGTGAGGGTTATGGAATGGAGGAACTCGTATTGGGGGATAGGTCGGGAAACACAGGGTTCCTTCCGTGGGCGCTGGGTTTCCAACTACGCTGGTAATTATGGGATGGCCAGTCATGGGTTCAGCGGATAGATGGGACGAAGTGTACAAGGGATTGGTGACGAAGGAGAAGAGGGTGTCTTGTGAGGTGGGTTCTCGAAATGAGAATGATTTGAATGAGGATGGATTATAAGTGGAGGTAGAGGTGATGACTGTCGTTTCTTCCAAGGTGGGAGGTGGTGGTGGGGGCGGAGAAGGTGGTGATGGAGGATGCTGGGGTGAGATGGGTGATGTCTGAACGAAGGTTTCAGCGGAGAGGTCAGTGGTGGTTATGGGGGTGGCTGTGGTCTCAATGGGTACTTCCGATTCTGTGACGGGTATCCTGATAGTCTTACCTGCTCGTGGTAATGTGTCCACTCTGCGTTTGTCATACCTTACGGACTGGCGGACTGCGGTGTGGACAGCCTCTGGAACTCCTAAGGAGTCTGACACTAATTTGAGGGTGTCAATGAAATGTTGGTCCACTCCTTCATCTGATAGCATTTCTTGCATCAAAGCTTGACCTGATACCAGAGAGAGCTGATGCCTTTCTTGTACTGCTTTGATAGTGTCGTATAGCCTTCGTAGTTGAGCTGTATATGCAGGTGCACCTACAAGTTCTGGCACTTCTTGTTGCTCCTCTTGTTGCTCTTGATCATACTCCTCCTCCTCATCCTCCTGTTCTTCCTCTCCGTCATCTTCTTCCTCCACTTCAACAGGTGTGACAGGTGCTTGGGAGGTTGTGGCCTGCGTTTGTACATTTTCCGCTTGTTGTGCCTCTTCTGTCTCCAGCTCTACATCTTGTAATAGTTGTTCGAAGTCTTCATTAGTGAGTTCTTCCAAAGCTGCACCACTAGGAAATTCGAGATCCGTTGGGATGGGAGGAAATATCAAAGTGGAACCATCGGTGCTGCGTCTTGGAAGTCGGAGTGTGAATGGTCGGACTCTTTGGGGTGGCGGGGTGACTTCTGGTGTTAGGGTCGCTCCACGTGGCTGAGCACATGGGACTTGGACCGTGCCTCTCATCTTCTTAGAAGGGGGTCCAGTGGATGTCCTGCCTCGAAACTGCTCTACCCGATTCCACATCAGGGCTCGTTGAATTGGGATGTCATAAGCCAAACACCTATAGATGATTCTTGTCAGAGCACAGCAACCATATAAAACCTGTTTCCGCGGCCAGCGTTTGTGAGCTAAGTGTATCTGATCAATTATCCAGTGGGGTAGGTTGATGGTGAGGCTCTGTGTCTCTGCCAGATACAGGCTAAACCAAATCTTTTTGTGCGGCATGGTGAATCTATCCTGCGCCGGGAAAGCAAAGTGTTGCATGCACATGCGAAGGTGTATTGCAATATTAGGCGTCATGGATACCATGTCTTTGAGTTTGGTGAGACTTCGATTCTTCATGTAGTCCGGTACTAGGGTTTCCTTCTCTGTAGGAATATGCATGCCGCGCATATCCAGAGCTTCTCTCACCAAATTTTTTGATAGCCTAAACCTCTTGAGCTCATTCCCCTTTGTCAGAGATGGAATCACAAATGAGCTTGCACCTTTTGGGTTCGGATTTGGAGTCAAGGTGTTGATGAGATAGTAGCATCGCATGAAGTCAGGTTTTGGGAGTCGGGCACTGAAATAGGCACTCAATCCGGCTTTTTCCCATATCGGACGTAGACCTTCCGCATTTTGTAACTTCTCAAATTCTCTTGTAAAGAAATGGTATCTGCCTTGCTTTCCATTGTAGTCCAACTCTGATTCCCATAGATACGTTCCTTCCCCCAAAGGTCCTGCTACTTCGGTAAACCAATGTGAAGTCTTTCCCACGGGCATGGTGTGGCCACGCGGAGGGTCCGCAATAGGTATGATTTTGACGGCCTGCAACTCTTCTGGTCTTTCAACTGTCTCAGGCAAAACGGGTAAACTGTCCAAGTCCACCACTTGCGGGTTTGTTTCTGTGTGAGAGCTAGTTCCTGCTGCCTCCGCCATGTTGAAAATGTCGCAGCTGATTCTGTGAGAATATATGAATAAACGTTAACATTGCAATGGACACAAAAATGACATGGTGTCCCTTGTTACAATATTAACTTAAAGTTCTGGAGTGGTTAGGAGTTAATAAGTGCTCGGTGCTGGTGTGTGTAGTTAGGAGTTAGGTAGACCTAAGAGCTAAGCGAAATGATGTGAATTAAGAGTGAAGCGGTTAGTCGGTGGTCATGGATTTACAATAGGGTCAGGGGGTTTGTTACAAGTCTTGGGCTGCCAAATGCAGTGGATGGGTTTTACTCGTGGTTCCGTAGAGATTCTCGAGAGCTTTATAGGTGTGTCAGCTTTAACCTGAGGCCTTTTAGGGGCCCATTTACAACTGATTCTGTTCGTGTTCATGTGCCTTGGTGTTGAAAATGAGTGGATGTAGGCTGTGCGAGTGAATGGATCATGCTGTGTAGGGTGTGTTCTTGGTGTAGCTATTTGAGCCCACAAACAAGCCTTAGGCACCCAAATTTGTCTTGATTGTGGGCTAGCCTTCATCGACCTTTTGGGCACCCAAATAGATTTCACGTTAGCAGCAGAATTTCCGAAAGACTTCGTATTAGTGACGTGTTGTTGGTTACTAATAAGAGGCTTTGCCCGTGCGGTTGGCGTGGTTGCAACCGGGTGTTCGCCTTTTCGCACCCACACTTGGTTCACTTGTTGAGACATTCTGCTGTGCAGGTTCTTTTGATGTCCGGCATAGGTAGTACTCTGCTTCTTCTGCCTTTGCTCCACCTTTGGTTGTTGCCTCCTTCTGGCCTTTGGAAAAGAAGGGAGTTCCGTTGCATCCCTGACTCCATTTTTGCAAATATCATTCCTCTGCAACACAGGTTTTTGAACAAGAACAGCATGGTCATCTTCATGTGTACCCCTGGAGGGACCAGGAGTCTGTGCCTTTCCTAGTTCCTTGAGTGCTCCATTGTCTAATTCTACTGTAACTCGACTATGATTGATCCAAACCTGGAGAAGTCCACTTCTTAGGTTTAAATTGACTGCTTGGTCATAAATCCAATCTTGACCCAAGACAAGAGGTTCAGTGAGATCCTCATCCTGACACACTAGTACCTTAACTGTCATTGCTTCATCATGAATGTAGAGGGGAAGTTCCACCTCGCCCATACAAGGGGTTTCCACGCCTCCCAATCCTATAAGATATGCCTCCACAGGATTGACAGTTAACTGTAACTCTTGACAGTAAGACATTCTAACAGCACTAGTGGGTGCACCTGAGTCAATCAAGGCTCTTACAGTCCTTGCACTTTTTCCTTGTCCTATATCTAAGGTTACGAAAGGTCGTTGATCAGTTATCCTAGGTGAGCTGGTTCCTGCGACTTCACA
The DNA here is from genome assembly GCA_020310875.1 of Ceratopteris richardii. Taxonomy (NCBI): domain Eukaryota; kingdom Viridiplantae; phylum Streptophyta; class Polypodiopsida; order Polypodiales; family Pteridaceae; genus Ceratopteris; species Ceratopteris richardii. Next base: position 139,453,877 of record CM035439.1, on the reverse strand, counting down.
CATTGCCATATGATATCCTTGATCTGCATAGTCATTTGTCCTAGGCTGCTCTCTACCTTGCCTACGTAATTTCATCCTTCTAATGCGTTCTAAAGCTTCTGCTTGAGCTTCTTCTCGCACTCGCTTTTCTTCCTCTTTGCGTTTCTTAGCAGTGTTGAGTCGGCTAAGCATTTCCTCCGTGAGGGGTTCCTGATACAACTTGACTCTGCAACCGCTAATATAATTTGGGAGAACATCACCCTCTAATGTGGCCAATTGTACCGCTCCGCTTGTGGAGATCCTATTGATGATCATAGGTCCGTAGCCTCTCTTTTCTAGCTTCCTCGCGTGTTGTTTGAGTGTATAGACTAGGACTAGATCTCCTGCTTTCAAGCCTTTATCCTTCACGTGGGCATCGAAATATGCCTTCTGTCTCTTCTTGGCGGCATATATTCCTGCAGCGGCTCTTAGTCTTGTTTCCCCTAATCGTTCAAGGTCAAAGATCCTAGAAGAGAGTTCATGACCTGTCCATTCATACTCTTGTGCTACTCTCAATGTAGGAATCAGGAAGTCCAAGGGTAGCACGGCGTTTTGGCCGAATACCATCTGAAAGGGGGTGGCTTGGAGTACCGTTTTATAGGCAACTCGGTATGCCCAAACAGCATGGTGCAGCTGTTTGTCCCAATCAGAGCGTTTTGTGTTCACCAACTTTGTCAGTACATTGCATAAAATCTTATTAGTGCTCTCAGCTTGTCCATTAGCTTGAGGGTGATAAGGGGCAGACTTCTTGTGTATTACCAAGAATTCTTGGAGCAGATTTTCAATCACTTCGTTCAAGAAATGAGTGCCTCTATCGCTTACAAGCTCTATAGGTAGTCCGTATCTCGTGAATACATTCTCAAACAAGAATTTGGCAGTTGTCTGAGCATCGTTTTTTGTCGTAGCTTTTACCTCTACCCACTTGGTGAGATAATCTGTTGCCACAATGATGTATTCCGCATGAGAACCCTTAGCTGGGGGATTAATAGGACCTACGAAGTCTATTCCCCACTTAGAGAATGCACGTCCACCCATCATAGGTTTCAGTGGCATCTCATCTTTGCGTATAGGATACTGAGTCCTCTGACAGACATCACACCGTTTCACATAGGTATGTGCATCCATGTGAAGGGTAGGCCACCAAAAGCCCGCAAACAATATTGCCTTGATCACCCGATCTGGTCCAAAGTGTCCTCCTGCTACACCTTGGTGAGCAGTCTCCAAGATTTTGAGATATTCACTTTCATGGACGCATAACCTCAGGTAACCATCTTTACCGCGCTTATATAGATTATCACCTACAAGTGAGTAATCTTGGGCTTCTTGTTCTAAACTCCTTTTCCTAGCTAGAGTCATATCTGGAGGGAATGTGTTTGTCCTCAAGAATGATACTAGAGGTTTACTCCAATCTGGCACAATGGATACTTGATAGAGAGTGGCATGTTCCACAGGTGGTTTAGTGCAACAGATTGGGCATTCCTTGCACAACTTTTGGACATCTGCTTCCATAGTTGGCCAATGCACTCCGAATCTCTTTAGAGTCTGCAACGTTCGTTGTTTGGAATGGTGTTGCTCTAACGCACCTACATGTGCTAATTGCAACCATTTAGCGTACTCATCCTCTTCTACGCAACACGCCAAGATCCCTTGATCTGTGTGCTTGTACATGCTTCCTGCCATGATGTGGTACTTTTGGGCTTTTACAACCTCTCTATTCCGTGTGTTTACCACTGGATGGTTAGGCCCGTAGGTCAATACTGGTACTATTGGCTTGGCCCACTGCGGCACCACTTCCAAATTAAACAGGTAAGCATCAGGAAGGTCATCTGATACTCCTTGTGGGGCTTCTCCCGATGTGAGCCTAGAGAGATGATCTGCTCTCAAGTGAGTCCTACCTTTTCTTACCACAACCTCAAAGTCATATTCCATTAGCAAGAGAAACCATCTCACTAATCTTCCTGTATTGCATGGCTTGTTTACGAGATATAATAATGCCTGATGATCAGTAAAAAATTTAAACTTATTTGCAAGAAAATAGTGTCTAAATTTCTTGACTGCATATACCATGCCTAATCCTTCGCGCTCTGTAGTGGTGTAATTCCGTTCAGCCGCATTCAATTGTCTACTGGCATAGGCAATTGGAAGATCCATATTACCTTCACCAGTAGGTTGTGCAAGCACACATCCAATGGCATAATTGGATGCATCCACATGAACATGGAATGGCTTATTCCAATCTGGTGTGGTCAAGATTGGTGCTGAACATAATCTTCGTTTAAGCTCTTGGAAGGAATTCTCACATTCATCCGTCCACTCAAAGTTTGTCAGAAGTCCGTACATGGGTTTTGCAATGACAGCATACATGTGTATAAATCGTCGATAATAACCACAATGCCCCATGAAAGCTTGTACTTCCTTGACATTCCTTGGCCTAGGTAGCTCTGCTATGGCTCTCACTTTCTCTTCGTCAGTAGATATGCCATTCTTTGACACTATGTGTCCTAGAATCTTGCCTTGCCTGACCATAAAAACGCACTTTTCTGGGTTCAGGCAGACTTGGTATTCTCTACATTTGTCAAAGATTTGTTTGAGTTCAGGAATATGGGTTTGTCTAACATTGGAATGAGCACAGAGATCGTCAACGTAGACTTCTAAACTCTTCCTCAGGAACTCCTTAAACACATGGCACATCAGCCTCTGGAAGGTGGCTGGTGCATTGGTAAGCCCAAATGGCATTACTCTAAAAGCAAAAATGCCCCATTCTGTGGCAAAGGCTGTCTTATGCTGATCCTCTGGAGCTATGGCTACTTGATTGTAGCCAGAAAATCCATCAAGGAAGCTGTACACTTCCTTGCCTGCCACTCTTTCTAAGAGATGTTCTGTGATGGGAAGCGGATAGTTATCTCGAATCGTAGCGGCATTAACCTTTTTCAAGTTAATGCACACACGCAGCTTGCCATTCTTCTTGGGCACCACTACGATGGGGGATACCCATTCAGTGTGCTCAATTTCGTAGATAAATCCAGCTTCAACCAGTCTATCTATCTCTTCTTTGATCTTAGCTGCGTAATTATCATTATATGTATAAGGCTTTTGCTTAGAGGGTTTGGCGTCTGAAGTCATGGGGATGGTGTGTGAGCATATGTCAGGGTCAACACCTTTCAAATCCTTGTAACTCCAAGCGAATACATCTCTGTATTCTCTTAGCAAGGTAATCAATTCATGCTCTTCTTCTTCTGTCAGGTCATGACCTATATACGTGCATCTCTCTTCTCCTTCTTCTATGGCCACTACTATTTTCTTGGTGGTTTCTTTGTTATCATAGGCCTCTCCTGCTTGTGCCTCTCGTTTAGGCATTCTTATCATGACTCTCCTGTCATCTATCTCGTACTTCTTAAAATTTTCTGGGACCTCAAACAAAGATTCTTCCTCCTCTGGTGAGACTTCTTTCTTCTTTCGTTTCTTTCCTTCTTCCTTCGGGGTCACATGTGTTGCTAATCTTACGTCATTTGTCACTTCTCCATGCCTCTGGGGTTGAAATTCTACTTCATAGAAGTATTCTTCATCTGATGCAAATGGTGGGTCCATAATGATTGACTCTAGATCGGAGTCACTTGCATCCTCAAATGCATCAGGGCTAGGTTCGCATTCTTCTAGAACTGCCTCTCCCATGATTGGCTCTATGGAGAAGACTGAAATGTCATAGCCATCCTCATCACAGTGAGGTGTCCATTGTTCTTCGTTGATGGCTACGTCCATTGTTGCTAAAATTTCCGCCCAGCCATGGGGTTCAAACTCCTCATCTGGAAAGACTATAGGTGCATAGGCTGGGTCTTGAATGGCTCTATGAGTTTCGTTCGCACCTACCTCTCTGGCTTTCTCTCTCTTTTCTTCTTCTACTGCTACCTTGCACATCCATAAGTGAGTATCTTCATGCATCCATGAGGATCCAGACCCTATGGAATGCACCGATTCTGTATCATCTTTGGCTCTATGAATGGGATTCCATTGGATAGGAGGGACATCTCTATGAGAATAATCCTTGAGATTGACTTTGGTTGTAACGCCTAAGTGCTGTAGGTACAAAGAATTGGTCCCCCAATCCTGTACCACTTGCAACTGTCGCATGAATGGTCTTCCTAAAATCATCTCATAGGCATGATTTTTGCTGAAGTCACATATGGCAAAGGTATGTTCAAACTCGACACCACAAGTGGTGAGAGTTATTCCTTCGAGCAACCCTAGGGGTCTTTCAATATGACCATCGGCCATCTGCAATTTCATTCTCGTTGGTCTGAGTGCTGGCTTGCCCCAACGCTTCCATAAGGAGGTAGTGGCAATTGCAACTCCGGCACCTGAGTCCAAAATTGCCTTCGTGGTGTAGTCCTGGTAGGTGATGGGAAGGTAGGTGTTCCCTTCTTCACCTTCACACATATCTCCTATCTTATCCAAGGGAATTTCCGGTACTGTCCTATGGGATCCTACCTTGGAACGAGGTTTTGCAACTTCAGCTACCTGACTGGCTACATATTTTCGCACGTTTGGTCTATCCTCGGTCAGTTCTTCCAAAGTGAGATCGCGTTGCACCTTGGTGTTCATTACTACCTCCGTGTTCCTTGGTATGACTGAGTCGTCGTTCCTTACCATGACTGTGGGTGCTCTCATACATGTGGACTTTGCTTCCCATGGGCCTGTGAAGTGGGGTAGCTCTTGTATGGAATTAGACTCAAAGTCCAATCTCTCGTGAGACTGAGTACTCTCATGTTCCCCGTAAATAGATGGGATGTCTTGTGGGAATTGGTCGTGTGCATCGTCCACAAGTTCAAAAGGAGGGGCGACCTCGCTTTCGTTATCCCATTTGTCTTCTTGAATCTCTCGTAGGAAGTCTGGTGCAAACCGATTCATAGAAGAAGAAGTGTCTGGCTCCGTGGAATTGGGCACATAAGCAACCTGGGACGGAGGGCTTATTCTATCGTTGGCTCTCTCCTTGCTCTCGTGAATGGCTGGAGCACAAGCTTCTTGGGGAGGATTACTTATTCTATTATTCTTCCGAGCAGGCTCATACGCTCCCTGAGAAGGAATGTGGGTCACCTGTGGAGGTACATAAGCTTTCGGGGGAGGCTCATGTGACTTTTGGGGGGGAAGATAAGCTTCTTGAGGAGGCACATGGGCTTCCTGAAGAGGCTGGCTTATCCGTTCTCTTGCCCTTTCCTTTCTTTGAGGGGCAGGTTCCTTCTCTGATTGTGCAATTGACTTCTCTATTCTTTCCAGCAGTCCATCAAAGTGTAACTGCGTCTTAGCTGAACTAGAAATGTTAAACAGGCGACTGGCTTCAAACATGGTCTGAGCCAATTCCACCATTTTGGCACAAATTTTGGTTCGTTCAAGCTCTAGCTCGGCTCTAGGGTAGCATTTTTCATGATCCGTTACGTTTGGCCCTTCTTGGATTCTGGCCTGATAAGCTTTCAGCATCATATTAAGGTCTTCGGGAGTGGGATCAGCTAGGACTGATCCTACTCTAGGGGGTGGTGGGATTTGATGAGGCGGTGGGAAAAGTGGTGGGTTGGATGGAGGTGGGAGTGGTGGAGGCGGGGTAATGTGAGAGGGAGTTGGAGCTGTGAGTTCAGTTATCCTCGCTTTGGTTTCTCTTATGCTTTCCTCAAGCTCACTCATCTTTTTAGCCCATTGTCTTTTCATTCTTTCTCGACTATCTTTCCACGCTCTAGCCCTTTTCTTTGTCACGCTCTCGGTTTCACTAGCCTCTGGGCCCTTTTCCTGGCTTGCCTCTTGGTTTTGCTGCAATGCCTGAGCTCTAGTAACCACCTGCACTGGTGCAGTGGAAGTGACACTTCCTGAGGCATCCACAACCAACCCAATCACATTGATAGGAGTGATTTTTGGCATATTATTGGGGTTCTTTGGGCAATCTCGTAAGAGATGCTCTTTTCCACAATCCTGGCAAAAGCCTTGGATCGTCACGGACTGATTTTGTGTAGGTGCAGGTAAGGGACAATCACGAATGAAGTGATCCCCCTGACATCGGTAGCATGGTCCTCTAGGAAAGGGTGGTCGTACCTACCTAGGTTGAGGTCTAGGGTTGGGGTTTGCATACATGACGTTCGTGTAATCCGATTCCCAACTAGGTTCACTTGGTTCTTCACTATAGTATGACTCACCATGTTCCGGAGACTGCATGTAGTAAGCTTGGGGACTATCGACATGTGTAGAATCAAAGCTATGGTCACTCGGGTCACTTTCTGAGATCAATGGGGTTACTGGTACTATGGCTCTATTCAGGTTTTCTTCTGCAACAGCATACTTTACTGGAATCACGTTAGCGGGGTTTGGAGGCTGTTGAGCTAGTACCGGTTGGGGTCTCTGTTGGGCCTGATATGGTTGCTGATAGGTTTGTTGGGGTCTAGCATATTGTGGTGGTGGAGGGTACTGGTTCTGGTATCTGCCTTGTTGGTAGGGCTGAGGGTATGGTTGCCTAACTGCCTGCTTGTTGTAAGGGCAATCTTGTGCGGTGTGATTGGTGTATCTTCGTTCTATGGTGCAATATTGGCTATTAGGATTGACCTGGGGTTGAGCCATAATGGGACACACGTTTGCCATGTGGTCACCACCGCATGTATAGCACCTCTTCGCTGGGGCAAACCTTGGGATTTGTTTGCTAGTTACACCTAATTTCTGAGCTACCTTTTTGGCAAGTTCCTCAATTGATGTGGATTGCGTGGAAGAGTGACTAGATGCACTATCTGAATCTTTGTAGATTTTGGAAAGCTCTAGCTCTTCCCCTAGGTTATCTTCAATGTCAATGCACATGCGTACACATTCTTCTATGGTCCTAGGGTCCTTCAGATACACATAGGATCTCAATTTCGTACTCAGCAATCCATCAAGGAATAGGGCTACTTGTTTAGCAGATGTGGGTAGTTCCGAAATAGGGCACCTTTCAAGATATTGTCTAAATCTTCTTCCGGCCAATCTGACAGTCTCTTGGGGGGTCTGTTTGAAGCTGTGAATCAATGAGGAGGTATTGTGCCTTATGCCGCTCTTAGAGAACTCTACAACAAATGCCTCTAGGAGTTGGTCTATGCTCCTGAACTGACGCTCATCTAATGGCTGAAACCATGTAAGTGCTGTGTTCCTAAGGGTTAGACCGAAGGCATTGTACTGCGTGAACAGATCTTCCACTTGTTCAGCTCTCAAGACTTGCTTGAACTCCGCCACATGATCATAGGGATCTCCTGTGCCGTCAAAGTAATTCTTCATGGACTTAACCAGCTGGGTGGGTCTCAAAGTTCTTGTGTGCTCTCTAGGCCTCGGCAGAGGGAATCCATCTACATTTCTTGGGTTCCTGTGGGCTCTATGCATCTCAGGAGGTTCTACCCTATTCGTCTCCGTTCTCGTTCTTTCTCTGCCCACTGGGTTGGCAAAACTTACTTCTGGTCTATCTCTACTTCTGTCTCTTTGCGTACCATGAGCTTGGGAAGTTCCAGCCCCAGGATAACCATAGGATACATTTGATCTTGTTTGAGGGAAAATAAATTCACCCTTCCAAGTGTAAGCATGCCTATCATTTTCTGTCACCACAAAGATCCGTTCTGAGGCATGATCTAAGTAGGTCACTCTGCCTGGGCTATCCGGATCCTTAAACTCATAGATCATGATATTTCCTATGTCTGTTGGCTGATTAGACTTATACCTCCAAAAGGCTTCATCAGTTTCTCGATTGAGGAGCAACTCTATGCTCTTGTTGTCTTGGGGGACCCATTCAGGTGTGATAATCCTAGTGAGAACTGATTTACCTCGAGGGGTTCTAGGTTCCGCACCCATGTTCCCTTGTTCCAGGTCCCCTAAGTCCGCTTCTGAGATTACGTTCCCAAAGTCATCTGTCCTATCAGGGTGACTAGTGACTACATATATAGTTCCTTCTTTGTCCAGGTATGCACCATTTTCAAACTTGACAGCTGGGTGCTCTAGTCCAATGGATTGGTCAGGGTTTTTAATCTGGACCACCGATCTTCCTAGGCCGTCCTCATAGATGCTAGCACCTAGTCGGTTGGTCCTAAGATATTCCAGCTGTGTTTTGTAAGGGCCTTCTACCCTGTACAAATAAGGCACTCCTGAACTTCCCGTAGGTCTCTCCATGCCTTGAGACATTTCTGACTCACTGGTCTCAGAGCTAGGGTAGTATGAGTGGTGGCTCAACTGCTGGGCCCAAGACCTTGCAGTGTGATTGACACTAGCCTCTGAAGACCTAAGGCTTTGTCTTTCCCTTGCTAAATGTCGTCCTGATCTAAGGTTCATATGCCTAACTGATTAGCCCAATTTTTCCAGAGTACAACCTCGTTGCCGATTAATTGGTACCAGTCACTTGATTCTTTTTAGTTATTTTATCACGTTTGAGTTCTTGTCTGATATCACGTCGTCGGAATACTTGAGTGTTCTTCGTACTTTTAGGTTGATCGTTCCACGTTAGGTTCTTTCCTTTATGTTACCGACCGTACAGAGATTAGAATTTTATCTTGAACTTGAGTTTTTTGGTAGTCTTCAACTTGATGACTGCCTATCGTCGCTCTGACTTACTCCTACCTCTCGTCGTTCTTAGCCTAAGCTATGAATTGACAGAGGGGGTTAAAAGTGTCCAACCTTTTGTTTCTTGCTCGGTTGCCCTTGAGTGCTCAGGAAATGTGTTCCCAAGCTCGCACTTACACTTGCTTAGAACGCCTCTCGATGCTCTGTAAGAGTTTCAGAGTTAGCTTTGAAATTTACATTCCAAAGACAGAACCAATTATTTTCATTCATGTAGCACAAACACAAACTTGCATAGTGATTCTCTAGAAAACAATCCTAAGGACCCCTGACTTTGATCCCCCTGGGTATGGTCAACTTCAAAATACCCTATCTGAAAATCAATGCATTATCTTTATAAAAAACAGTTGAGGGCGCGTAGTATATGCCACGAGCTTTCCAAAAAGCCCAAGAGCTCAAAAAATGGATTTCGTATGAAAAAGTTGTGACTGTTCAGGGTTCTAGGGTTACGACAGGGTTCAAACAGGATCACTGTGCAAGAGGTTTTCCCCAAGTTGTTCTCCTAAGACTTCCCCATGTGCTCAAGAGCATAATATTTGTGACCAAAATTTAGCCCAACTTTTCAATTAACAAACCCTAAAAAATTTGGCTAAAATTGGCTGTCAATCGCGATGGATAGGGCTGTCAATCGCGATGGACACTCAGTCAATTGCGATGGACAGAGAGTTCAGTCGGTCGCGATGGACAGGGACTTCAGTCAATCGCGATGGACAGGCAGTCGGTCGCGATGGACTGGTAGTCAATCGCGATGGATAGAGCTGACAGAGACTTCAGTCAATCGCGATGGACAGGCAGTCGGTCGCGATGGACACCCAATTCAATCAATCGCGATGGACAGGGGGTTGAGTCAATCGCGATGGACAGGGACTTCAGTCAATCGCGATGGACAGGCAGTCGGTCGCGATGGACACCCAATTCAATCAATGGCGATGGACAGGGGGTTGAGTCAATCGCGATGGACAGGGACTTCAGTCAATCGCGATGGACAGGCAGTCGGTCGCGATGGACTGGCAGTCAATCGCGATGGACAGAGCTGTCAATCGCGATGGACGGGGCTGTCAATCGCGATGGACTGAAATTTTGCAAGATTTTCAAAAATTTTAGTGGGAATGTGGTGTGCAGGGTCTCTAGTCCACTGTGGTGCACTCAGATTTACCAACAAGTGAAAATTTATGTCAATCGCGATGGACAGAAGGCGGCGACTGCGAGACAGTTTCGTCGAGTTCCGTACCTGCGCGGAAGGCTGGAGATGGTGATGTGACCTGTACCTGCAAGATAGCTCAAGAAACATGCAAAAACAGCACATGCAATTTCGCTCTCTCGCTCTCTCTCACAAGTGAAATGAGGGAAATGAGGTGGAGGTGGGGATATAGTCAAAAAACTGAAATTTTTGCGATGATGGAGATGGACGTGGGAGATGGTGATGATGATGATGGTGATGGAGATGGTGAAGAAAGTAAAAGAAAATCTATGAGAGTGAAGAAAATACCTACAACTCCAACGCGTCAACTCTACGTCTTACCATCACACGCTCGTCCTCAAAGCTCGATCCCCGGCAACGGCGCCAAAATTTGGTGTAGCTCAATGATGAGTAGCACCTCCTTTAATGTCAATCCGGGAAGACGTGAGGATGGTATGAAGACCTCGAGCAAGTGGCGGCACAAGTGCGTGAGTGAGAAGCACACAAGCATGCACACACATACACACACACGCGCACACAAGGCAAGACAAAGAGTGAGAATCAATGGAGCTTTTTAGATTACTTTCAAAATGCTCTTACAAGTTCGTTTCAATTACAATCCACCCCAAAAATGAGCTCTCTAGCTCTTTTTATAGTTTTTGACTAGCTTTTGGCCCTGTCCAGACCTAGTGTCCGGCCTAGTTAAAAATTAGGTTCCAGGGCCAATTTGAGGGCTCAAACGGAGTCTAAAAAATACGAAAATTGATATGTAGGTACTTCTAAGGCTCCTCAAGCTCAAGGACTCCTTGGCTTGCACAAAATGGAGCTACAAAAATATGAAATGGTATTTACAATGATTGTTAGTGATAAGAATCACTGTTAAAAGATGTAGATTGGAAAAATTGAAGGGCCTATCTGCCAGATTTGCGTCGACTGCTTTGTCTACTTACTCCTTCACCTTGTTCTGACTCTCTCCGTTGGCTTCCTTGTCTCGTCAATCCTTGGGTTCCCTGGCTTCCTTGTCTAGTCAGTCCTTGGGTGCCCATACTGCTCTCAACAATGTGTACAAAATGGCTTGGCCTAATTTTGCTCACAGCCATGGAAAACTCTATCAGACTCAGAAGTTTTCTCTCACCATCTCTCTCAGAAAATACACGACTTTTCTCTACTCACTCAGATTCCAAAATTGAGTTCTCACTTATATGTTTTTGACTCAAATTAACTTATATACCTATGGTTTACATTCTCCTAGACTTGAATTCGTAAGTTCTAAAGATCAAATACAAAAGTAGATTCTAATTTTGCACTAATTTACAATAGTGAAATTGTCCCTTCACTTAGGCTTGATTTTCTGTATGCTTCTTTTTCATTTCTCCTTTCCTCCTTCCTTTCTTCATATGTCTTCATATATCCATGCCTAATTAGTGAGTGAAGCCCCAACAGCTCCCCCTCAATCACTAATTAGCATAATTTGACTTCTTCACATAGTCTCCTTCTCTTTTATTCCTGCCATCTTGAACTTACTTGTCTTCACTCCATCCAAGCTCTTTGTCATAATATCTGCAATTTGATCTTTTGTAGAAGTGTACACCACTTCAATCTCTTTCTCCATTACCTTTTCTCTGAGAAAATGATACTGTATTTCTATATGCTTTGTCCTTGCATGAAATACAGGATTTGCTGCAAGATATAATGAACTCATGTTATCTCCATGAATGATGGGTATACCTTGATCAATTCCCAAGCTTTTGAATAATGTCTGCATCCAAATGACTTCCTTTGCTGCTTCTACAAGTCCTTTGTATTCAGCTTCTGTTGATGATAAGGCCACTGTGTGTTGTTTCTTTGAACACCAACTCACAAGTTTATCTCCAATGTATATCATATAGCCATGGGTAGACCTTCTGTCATCTTGACTTCCTGCCCAATCTGAATCACTATAAGCTCTCAACCTTATATCTGATGTAAAAGGATAATACAATCCTTCTTTCAAAGTCCCTTTGATATATCTAAGGACTCTTTGACCTGCAATCCAATGTGGATCCTTTGGACAATGCATGAATTGAGAAAGAACACCAACTGCATAACTAAGATCAGGCCTTGTTAGAGTTGCATAAATCAAACTTCCCACTAAAGATTGGTACTTCCTCATGTCTTTGAAATCTTTCTTGTGATACATATATGCCATGTTCTGCATAAGTGATTTCCATTCCAAGAAAATATGACAATTTTCCTAGATCACTTATCTTGAATTCCTTCTCAAGTAGCTTCTTCACCTCCTTGATTCCTTCATTTGAGGTACCTGTAATTATAATATCATCTACATATATACAAATGTAGATCATACCTTCATCTCTTCTTTTGATAAGTAAACTTGCATCTGCCTTTGAACTTTGATATCCAAGATCATTAAGGTACTTTACAAGTCTATAATTCCAAGCTCTTGGAGCTTGCTTCAAACCATAAAGGGCTCTTCTCAACCTGCAAACATAATTTGGAAACTTATGATCTGCAAACCCTTGAGGTTGCTCCATGTAAACCTCATCTGATATATATCCATTCAAAAATGCATTCTTAATGTCCAATTGACTCAATGTCCATCCTTTTGATGCTGCAATGGCAATGATTGTCCTTATGGTTGACATCTTTGCCACAGGACTGAATGTCTCATCATAATCTATGCCAAAAGTTTGAGCATAGCCTTTAACCACCAATCTGGCTTTGTATCTGGTTATAGTTCCATCTGCATGCTTTTTAACTTTGTAAACCCATTTATTTCCAATCACTTTCTTACCATTAGGCTTTGGAACAAGTTCCCAAGTTTTGTTCTCTTCAAGAGCATCAAACTCTTCCTTCATTGCTACTTCCCATTGTCTCTTACCCTTTGCTTCATCATAGCCTTGAGGTTCTTCATCTTCCTTAACCATGTAAGCATAATTTTTCTGAGTCAAATAAGAAGTATCATAGGAATACCTTGTAGGTTGTTTCCTCATTCTGGTTGACCTTCTTGGTTCACACTCTTCATGTATATCTGGATGTACTTCTTCATCAAATATTGGTCCATCTTCATTCCTTCTATATGATCCAACTCTTGATGTGCTTGCTTGCATATGTTCTTCATCTCCATCTATCTGCATATGTGACTTACCTCTTGCACTCCTTCTTATCTCTTCCTCAAATGTTTCAAGGTCACAATCTTTATCTGCATACCAACTCTTCTGTTCATCAAAAGTCACATCTCTGGAAACAATAAAATGTTTAGTTAAAGGACTCCATAGCCTATAACCCATTTGCTTTTCATCATACCCAATAAACACATATTTTTCTACCTTTGGTTCAAGCTTATGTCTGAGTTGTGATGGCACATAAGCATAGGCAATTGACCCAAACACTTTACAATGATCAAGTGTTGATTTCTTACCCCACCAAGCTTCATAGGGGGTCATACCATTCAAAGCTCCACATGGTAGCCTATTCACAAGGTATGTGGCTGTATTTACAGCCTCAGCCCAAAGATAATTAGGGCAATTCTTTTCCTTTAACATTGCTCTTGCAAATTCAACCAATGTTCTATTCCTCCTTTCTGCCACCCCATTATGTTGAGGTGTATACCTGCAAGTTATCTCTCTCTTGATACCTGCATTCCAAAGATAGTCATTAAACTCTTGGGAGAAGTATTCTCCCCCTCCATCAGACCTTAGCCTCTTGAGTTTTTGACCTGTAACTCTTTCTGCATAAGCATGAAAATGTTTGAAAGCTCCAAATACTTCTGATCTTTCTTTTAGAACATAAAGGGTTATCCACCTTGTAGCATCATCAATAAACAAAACATAATACCTAGATCCATTTATTGAACCTTCTTTTGTTGGTCCCCATACATCTGTATGTATGAGTTCAAGCAACCCATCATGCTTAAAACCTTTCTTCTGAAATGGTAGTCTATGAGCTTTTCCCATCTGACAAGCTTCACACTTGTATATCATATGTTGATTCTTCACATTTGGTAGTCCCAATACAGATTGATTCTCCACCATAGTTTTGATTCCTCTTTCATTGAAATGTCCCAATCTTTTATGCCAAAGATCTAACTCTGTAATTACTTCATCACCATGTGTGATTAGGGCTTGACCAACATTTCCTTGTACTTTGAGAGTAAAAAGTCTACCTTCCTTCTTACCACAAACAATGGGTTTGTATGCATCCTCTGGATCTTCAACAAATACCCCTTCATTTGTAAATCTGACTTGAAAACCTTTCTCCACTATTTGTCCAACACTAATCAGATTCTTTGGTATTGTTGGAACATACAAAACATTTGTTAATAAATCAGCTCCACTCCTGCACTTCACTTTTCCAATTGAATGCACACTATGTTTTGTATTATCACCTGTTTGTACTGTATGACTTGAATTGCCTTCTTCCAATTCTGACAACAATTCTATATTACCTGACAAATGATTTGAACAACCAGAGTCAATATAGAATACCTTAAGATCCTCCTTCTCTGATGAACTTATTGAATTCATCATCAATGTTGTATGGTTGTCATTCTGTGTATCATTTGCATAATTGTAATATGTGGTATTGTAAGATTGGTTCTGATTCCAATTTCTTCCACCACCTCTACCATAATTTCCTCTTGAATTCTGTCTTCCTCTTTGAAATTGATTCTGAAACCTTCCACCTCTTCCTCTGCCATTGTTGTTCTGATTTTGACTTGCTCCTTGTTGATTGTGCCAACAATCATATGCTAGATGATTGCTCAATCCACAAATCCAACATGTCTTCTTGTTATTGTTCTGATTACCTCTACCTCTTCCATTTCCTCGACCTTTACCTCTGCCAAAACCTCTTCCTCTTGCATAATTTGCTTGAGTTGTTGACTCTTCTTCATCCTTTGCTTTGCCTTTATCTCCTTTCTTTTTGTTCTTCACATACATTGCAGAACTTTGACCTTTGTCTCCATCTGACTTCAAGTCTTGCTCAAATGTGAGCATCAATCTAAGTAATTGATTCAATTCTGGCACATAATGGTTTAATGAGAGTTCTGTTGAAAGTACAAAGGGCTTCCATCTCTCATCACCTCTTAATCCTGCAAGTAATTGTGCTATCAACCTATGATCTTCAATATCCTCATCAATAGATCCAAGACTATCTGCCAAGTCCTTCATCTTAGTGACATAATCACTAATGCTCTGATTCTGCTTTTTCTTGAATGTGGTGAACTCTGACCATAAGCTAGCTTTCCTAGCTTTAGTAGTGTTTTGGAAGTGATCTTCCAAAGCATTCCAAATATCTTCAGCTGTTTCTAACCCTCTGATATGTGGCAACAAATGATCTCTAATAGTGTTGTATATATAAGCTCTTGCACTTGCATCTCTCTCCTGCCATAGCTTCAAAGCTTCTAGCTCTTCCTTTCTTGGATGACTTTCATCTTCAAATTTAGGCTTCTCCTCTTCACCTGTCACATATACCATTAGGTCCTTACTCATAAGTAATGCCTCCATCCTCATTACCCAAGCAAGATAGTTATCTCTGTCCAATTTGTCAATGGACACATGATCTGCCATGGTATCCTTGCTTCTGCTTCAACCTGTAAGTATAAAGTTAAAGAATGATACCTTTTGTAGACCTTTACTCTTGGGAGCAACTTCGAAATACTCTTCTGATGACCTTTGGTTGTTTGAACACCTCAGCTTCCACCTTCTTTGATAAAGAACTCTTCAAATCTTCTTGTATCTGCTCTCCTTTTACTCTCGAGGACCTTATCTGCTCTGATACCACTTGCTGGTGTGTGAAACACCACAAGAACTAAACTAATGTGGTATTAGAAGACCTCCATAACCACCATTAGCTTAGCAAACCTCTAAATATGGACCTTCAACTCTGAATTTAGTGAAAATAAAAAATTTCACTTCACAGAAATCTGCGCCTCTTCTTCAAACTTTCAATTTGACCTGTATCAGCTTGATCTTTGCAAATTCTTCTGATCACTTGCTAAGAAAGGTTCTTGCTAATGTTCAGTAACACATAACAAGTAAAACTTTCAAGCAATAACTTCAAAATCTTCTGATTTTGTACCAAACTTTTCACTATGTCTAAAAACTGGAAATTGACTTCATCGATTTGACATACCTCCACTCTTAAGTTGATTTCTCTGAGTATGCATCCCATTTCTTAAAGATATTTTGACCAGGTGTAGTTGAGGAGAGTAGCTTTAAAATGAGCTATCATTTACAAAAAACTTTACACTGTGCTTCGAGATCTGACCTTCAGAAGATCAGTCAAATGTGCGCCAGAAAAGTCGTAACTGTCAACTACCTTACACAGTCATATGAAATGACTTAAAACTCAATGTACAAAAGGAATTAGACTCAATCCTTCTACACAAACATGTGTTGATTATCAGAGAAGATGTGTACAAAATGGCTTGGCCTAATTTTGCTCACAGCCATGGAAAACTCTATCAGACTCAGAAGTTTTCTCTCACCATCTCTCTCAGAAAATACACGACTTTTCTCTACTCACTCAGATTCCAAAATTGAGTTCTCACTTATATGTTTTTGACTCAAATTAACTTATATACCTATGGTTTACATTCTCCTAGACTTGAATTCGTAAGTTCTAAAGATCAAATACAAAAGTAGACTCTAATTTTGCACTAATTTACAATAGTGAAATTGTCCCTTCACTTAGGTTTGATTTTCTGTATGCTTCTTTTTCATTTCTCCTTTCCTCCTTCCTTTCTTCATATGTCTTCATATATCCATGCCTAATTAGTGAGTGAAGCCCCAACAAATTATAACAACAACTACAACAACAATTACAATGGAAACTACCAAGGAGGATTCAGAAACAGAAAGGACTACAACAACTACACAGAGGAGCAGGATGACTCTCTCTTGATCATGAACATGACTTCAAAGTCAGGTACAAATGATGATCACCTATTTTATATTGATTCAGGGTGTTCAAATCATGTGGCTGGTAATGTGGCACTACTCTCTAATCGTGAGGAACCAAAAGGTAAACACCAAGTCCAAACAGGTGATGATACAAAGCATTCTGTAGTTAAAGTGTGAAATGTGAAAACTTGTGATGGTAATCAGAATTTGTTGAGCAGAGTACTTTATGTTCCTACAATTACAAAGAACTTAATGAGTGTTGGTCAGATTGTAGAGAAAGGGTTGTAGGCTAGATTCAATCAGTATGGAGCATTTGTGGAGGACCCAAGACATGGATTCAAAAGGATAGCTAAAGGAGAAAAATCAGGTAGACTTTTCACTTTTGAGTTGGAAGATACAAAGAACATTGCATTATACAGTTATAAAGATCAAACACTTTTAGAGCTTGAGATTTGGCACAAGAGATTAGGGCACATAGGAGAAAGGACCTTGAAGCAAATGTGCAGGGACCAATGTGTGCTTGGGATACCTAATGTATCCAAGCAACATATGATTTACAAGTGTGGTGCTTGTCAATTTGGTAAGTCTCACAGGTTCCCTTCTCCAAGAAAGGATATATGCATGAAGACTATCTAGAGCTTGTACACACAGACGTATGGGGACCTAGCAAAGACCCCTCAGTCTCATGTTCAAGGTACTATGTGTCTTTTATTGATGACTATAGCAGATGGACTATATTATAATTTATGAAGCACAAGGATGAAGTATTTAATTGTTTTAAGAAATATCTTGCATTAGTTGAAAATCAGACAGGAAGGAATTTAAAGAGGCTAAGGTCAGATGGAGGAGGTGAGTACTTCTCCAATGAATTTGAGGACTTCTTGCAGGACAGAGGCATCAAAAGGGAAATAACCACAAGGTACTCTCCTGAACAGAATGGGGTAGCTGAAAGAAGAAATAGGTTAATAGTTGAGACAACTAGATCTATGCTTAATGAGAAGAAATTACCTAACTATCTATGGGCAGAGAGTGTCTCTACTGCCACCTATCACATAATCAGGTTACCATCAAAGACACTTGATGGTATGACACCATATGAAGCATGGCATGGTAAGAGACCATCATTGGATCACTGCAAAATTTTTGGATGTGTAGCATATGTACACATTCCTTCACAGGTAAGAGGAAAGCTAGATCCAAAGGCTGAAAAATGTATTTTCATTGGATATGATTTAAATAAAAAAGGTTACAGGTTTTATAACCCTATCAACAAGGGATTTATGGTAAGCAGAGATGTGATCTTTGATGAGAATGATTCTTGGTATGAGAATGAATGCAGGAAGGTCAAACTACCCTATGATTTGGAAGAGGAATTTCCAAAACTTACAAAGGAGGAACCAACTCAGAAAGAAGACTCAAGTTCAGATGATGAAGATACAATCAACCTTGAAGAGTTCAAGGCATGTAAGTCCAAAGGCAAAATGAAGATGAAGAAGCTTGAGGACATACCAGAATCTTCAACTCAATCAATCAAAAGGTCTCAAAGAGAGAGCAAAAAACCTATCAGATATGGGTATGATACATCTCTTGTTACTAAACATTCAATTTATCTTGCAAAGGATTTGCTAAATGAAGAACCAGGATCATATGAAGAAGCAATCACAAAATCAGAATGGAAGGAAGCTATGGATGAGGAGATTGAAGCACTCAAGGAGAGTGATACATTGGGAGTTAGTACCCAAGAAGGACTCCATGAAGGTAATAGGATCTAGATGGATCTATAAATTGAAAAGAAATTCTGATGGCACAATTAACAGGTACAAGGCTAGATTAGTAGCCAAGGGTTTTGCACAAACCCAATGGAGGTGAACTTAAAGCTAAGTGCCCATGAAGGTGATGAAGTCCAAAACATTACAGGTTATCAAAGTATGGTAGGTAGCTTGAACTATGCTACCTTAACTAGAATTGACATTGCATATGGAGTTAGTGTGCTAAGTCAATTTATGCACAAGCCAATGATACCTCACTTAGAGGCTGCCAAAAGAATCTTGAAGGTTCTCAAGGGTACACAGAACCATGGTTTGTACTTTCCTTACACTTCAGATATTGACATAAAAGTTTATTCAGATGCAGATTGGGCAGGATGCAAGGATGATAGGAGAAGCACTTTAGGATACATTTCTTTTGCAGGTGACAAACCAATTTCATGGTCTGCAAAGAAGCAACCAACTGTTGCATTGTCTTCTACAGAAGCAGAGTATAGAGGGCTAGCTAATGCCACTCAAGAAGCAATTTGGATTAAGCTTTTGTATTTAGAATTGGGCTTATATACTAGGCCTCCAATTATCTTTGGAGATAATACAAGTTCTCTCACCTTGCAGCTAATCCTATCTATCATGCCAGGACCAAACACATAGAAGTTCATTATCATTATGTGAGAGAGAAGTTGCTAAGCAAGGACATTCAGCTGACCTATATGTCAACCAACATGCAATGTGCAGATTTGCTGACTAAAGCTTTGGATGGGACCAAACTTTGCAGGTTCAAATCTATGATTGGATTGCAGGATGTACTTGAAGATTGAAGATGAAGACTTAAGCCAAAATGTTTGGCTTGAGGGGGAGCTGTTGGTGTAAATCACAAGCCTACACATTTGGCTTGGAAGACATCATGAAGACTCCACATGCATGAAGAACCATAGGAACATATGCAAGTGGTTTATTACCACTTTACCTCATTGTAAAAGTCTAATTTGACTTAGAATCTTTTGTAATCACCTACCTAAGTGATTCATGGAAAAGTAGATCACTTGATTGAGAGAATATCTCCAAACTTTTAGATGCTTGATCATAGGAAGCCAAAGATTTGAATTTGAATTCAAATCCTAAGTCATTTCCTATAAAATTGGATGTGAAAAAGTCGCGGGTAGATCACTCCATTCCTGAGGCTCATTCTGTTGAGCTTGAGTGTGTGTAAGGACTATACCATAGCCTACACCTCTCTACACCATTTGGCAATGCTAGACATGCCAATGGGATTGTACACAATTGTTAATCAATAGATACATTTACATCATTCATCTCTGTATTCACTGCTTGTCTACTCCAAAGTCGTTAACTTGTCAAGGGCATATCTCAGTCAATACTACTCCAAATTCAGTGATTCAAAGCTTGTTGGATTCAGCTCAAAGTCATCTACACGCTGACAAAGTTTGAAGTGATTTCATCTTGCCAATTCAGAGAAATCGTCGTCAAGGTCCTCACTGGTCTATCTCTACTACAGTCCTAAAAAGTCGGGGGTATAGCTAATTTTGCTAAATCAATTTCTCTGAGTATAGTTTGTCATTTTACATCATTACACTTGCAAATGTTAGCTTACTAAGCTAATTGAATACCCCTAGAAGGAATTTTATCAATTGCTACTGTGCTGGTCACACTGAGCAAAACATTGAGCAGGTGTCAAGACCAAAATAGAAGGTTTTCTTGACTTTGTGACTTCCAAAGCTATCTGTTTTGATTCAATCATTGCACACATCATTTCCAAAGGACATAGGCTATTTCTTGGTGTCATTGGGAAGATAAGGAAGTCTACTAATCAAGTCTGAAGCTAAAGAGGGCTGGTACTAAGCAGGTTTTAGCAGTACCTACTCAATCTCTTGGATCATCCATCCATTTCTCCCAACACATATTAGTACGGGGAAAGTCATGCCCAATCCTCAATCAAGGGGTAGCTCAAGGCAGAAAGCTTTATAACATGAGAAGAGTTTCAGAATAGTTGTGTCATTATCAGGGAAGCAATCTTGCCCCAATAACATCGGAAACAAAATGACCGATTGTGGGAAGGTCAAGAACACAAAATCTGCACACCTGCAGTAAGACAGAGCTTCCAGATTTACGTAAAACATTATCCATCTTCAGCAAAAATAAAAGCAGCCGAGGAATACACATTCCCGATGGTACCGACATATCTTACTATATTATGAACCATGAGTTTAGCATGCAACATTGATTTCTTCAAGAGGCACCAATAAGGTAAGGGCAAGATAAAAAGTGTGGCACCCAACTCAGCGTTTCAAGATAATGGAAAGGCACGTAATTTCTTCTGCACGAACAGCAAGCATGGCCAATGAATCACCATTGAAGTATCCATTCGACATAATGTAGGGAATATCCCCACCAATAGTAGGGATGAGTGCAAGGGAAGCTAACTTATTCATCATACAGCTGTAGTTGCTCGGTCTTGGGAGAAGGAGAACAGCAAGCAGCTCCAGGCCGAGCCCCACTCTGATGGAGAGAGGAGGGGAAACTCTCTTAGAGCTCAATCCCCTGTAGAAAATGTTGGTGATGCACCAAGAAGATGAGGGAAAACAATAGGACGACCTCCGTCGCCGAATGCATAGAGCATGAAGTAGAGCTCATTGTGCAGGTAGAGCAAGTGGGAAAGGTTTAGCATGACAAAGATGGAGGCTCATGGATATTCACCCATACAGAGAGTCCTTTAAGCAGCACCGAATGTGAGCATCGCAAAGGGAATGTGATTATTGTGCAGAGAGATGGTGGATGCAATCCAAAGATGAGTAGGTGCCACTACAACCAGCTTCACACCAGCCAACTGAGACTTCAGAGTTGATTATTAGACCCTTTGAGCTTCCTAAATCCACCAAATTATCAGCCAAGTACTTTGGAACATGTATCCCAAAATTTTAAGTCAAGACAGACTAGTTGCGAAATGACTAGCTCCCAAAACTTGCTATTTTTGGACATATACCTGCTGGAAAAAATGAACAGTGCTCTCAACCTGGTAGGAATTAGAAACATTCCTTTTGGGCATAGCAAATAGACTTAGCAAGCTTCCCAATCCAAGTTAAAACACTTCAAATGATGGACTGAGCACTGAGAACAAGATTGATCAATTTCTGGAACATGCCCACAATTCTCGGGGCTCTGCAGAGATAGACCAGTGAGCAGTAAAATGCCAATATCTCCAAAACTATAAATCCAATGACCTTGAAAATTGATATGCAAAAACTAGACAGTAAGAGCTATCCAACGCACGTTCAATCACTGCAAAAAGATTAGTATAACTCGAGCTATGACCTTTTGAAGGTACTGCTCTGAGTGAGTATAGCAGAGAACAAAATAGAGAAGTAGATGATATTAAATGTATAGATTCACATATGATTACAACCACATTGGCAATGAATCTTTGCACAATGGGAGTAGAATGATAGAGCTATGGAGTAAGCTCTTCAATCTCTACAAAATGAGATGAAGTGGTCCCGTACAAGGCTTGCTAATCGCCTCTTCCTTCTTGCTCCTTTTATAGCTATTCTTGGAGGGAGTTTTGAATTCGAATTCGAAGGGCTCCACCTAAAAGTGATCCCCAAAGTTAGGAGATATTCCCTCAGCTCAAAAATTCATGGGTTTTGGTAGTTAGAGCCACAAAATTGCTTTTACATCATGCATGAGGTAAGCCATCCTTTTCCTTTTTCTTTTTTCAATTACAAGAGATAAAAATGAACTCTTTTACAAGAGGTGTTCACATGACTACTCATGTGACTATCAAATGAGGATGATATCATATATATCAAGCATGTAGGCTGATAGATTCATAATCAATAATGAATCTTGTTGACTTTGGTCCTCTGCATAGTTATTGTAATCTCTTCTTCCTCTATGGCCACTTTGATAGTTGTTGTTGTTGTTGTAATTGTTGTTGTAGTAGTTGTTGTTGTTGTAGCCTCCATTGTATCTACCTCTATTTGATCCATAGCCACCTCTATTGAATCCTTTTCCTCTTGAGTTCCTCGGGTTCCTGAAACATTCTTCAGTAGTATGATTAGATAAGCCACATATATTGCAAGGTTGAGATGATTGGAATCTCCCCCTGCCTTGCTTTCCACCTCTGCCTCTTCCTCTAGCTCTTCCTCTACCTGCAAAGTTTGCTTGGAAAGAGCTTCCTTCATCTTCATTCTTCCTATTCTTTGACTTGTCCTTGACCTTAGCTTTATCAGAATATAAGGCAGAAGTTTGATTACCTCTTGAGGACTCACAACCTTTGCTAATCTTTGCTTCATGAGTGAAGAGTTGGCCCATGAGTGTGTTGAGGTTGGGTACATGCATATCCATGTATAAATCCATGGCTGTTGTGAATGACTCCCACTTGTCGTCTGCTTTGATTCCATTCATGATTTTTCTTATGATTTGCTCCTCTTCAATTACCTCTCCAATGCTTCCAAGTTGGTCGGAAATCTCCTTCATCTTTGTGACATAATCAGTCACATTTTGCTTCGGGCTTTTCTTCATTGTTGTGAACTCCATCCACAATTGGTTCTTCCTTGCTCGAGTGTTGGAAGAGAAGAAAGAAGAAAGTGCATTCCAGGTTTCTCTTGATGTCTTGCATCCCTTGACATGAGGTAAAAGAAAATTAGAGATTGAGTTTAGAATATAGGACCTTGCAAGTGCATCCTTCGAACACCAATTCAAAAATCCTTCCACTTCTTCATGTGATGGTTGCCCTTTATTCCTCATGGTTGGCATTGCTTCATCTCCGGATATGAATCCATATAGATTTCTCCCTTGAAGGTAAGCCTCCATCCTTAGAGACCATGCCGGGTAGTTGTTTCGATCCAATTTGTCAATTGTTGATGGAAATCCATCTCCCATGTTGCTTGACTATGCTCTGATACCACTGTGAAGAGAGATGGTGGATGCAATCCAAAGATGAGTAGGTGCCGCTACAACCAGCTTCACACCAACCAACTGAGACTCAGAGTTGATTAGTAGACCCTTTGAGCTTCCTAAATCCACCAAAATATCAGCCAAGTACTTTGGAAAATGTATCCCAAAAGTTTAAGTCAAGATAGACTAGTTGCGAAATGACTAGCTCCCAAAACTTGCTATTTTTGGACATACACCTGCTGGAAAACATGAACAGTGCTCTCAACTTGGTAGGAATTAGAGAAATTCCTTTTAGGCATAGCAAATAGATGTAGCAAGCTTCCCAATCCAAGTTAAAACACTTCAAATGATGGACTGAGCACTGAGAACAAGATTTATCAATTTCTAGAACATGCCCACAATTCTCGGGGCTCTGCAGAGATAGACCAATGAGAAGTAAAATGCAGATATAGCCAAAATTATAAATTTATGACCTTGAAAATTGACGTGCAAAAACTAGACCGTAAGAGCTATCCAACACACGTTAAATCACTGAAAAAGAATCAGTATAACTCGAGATATGACCTTTTGAAGGTACTGCTCTGAGTGAGTATAGCAGAGAACAAAACAGAGAAGTAGATGATATTAAATGTATAGATTCACATATGATTACAACCACGTTGGCAATGAATATTTGCACAATGGGAGTAGAATGATAGAGCTATGGAGTAAGCTCTTCAATCTCTACAACATGACATGAAGTGGTCACGTACAAGGCTTGCTAATCGCCTCTTCCTTCTTGCTCCTTTTATAGCTATTCTTGGAGGGAGTTTTGAATTCGAATTCGAATGGCTCCACCTAAAAGTGATCCCCAAAGTTTTTGAACCTGCAAATAATATATACCCTGATGTGCTTCTTCTATCATCTTTAGATCCGGCCCAATCTGCATCTGAGTAGACCTTTAGCTCAATATCTAAAGTATATGAATAGAACAAACCTTCATTCATGGTCCCCTTTAGGTACTTGAGGACTCTCTTGGCCGCTTCCATATGTGGTCTTCTCGGCTTATGCATAAACTGACTCAATATGCTAACACTATAGCATATATCCACCCTTGTGAGTGTTGCATAGTTCAAACTTCCAACCAATCTTTGATAGCTTGTGATGTCTTCAATTGGCTCTCCTTCATAAGCACTAAGCTTATGATTTTGCTCCATAGGTGTACCTGCACACTTGGTATTTTCCATCTTGAACTTGAGGAGCATGTCATGGACATACTTCCTTTGTGTGATGTATATACCTGAATCTGTGTAGATCAACTCCAATTCAAGAAAATAAGTGAGTGGTCTGAGGTCACCTATTTTGAACTCCTCCTTCATTTGAGCCTTTACTTGTTTGATTCCTTCAAGATCATTGCCTGTGATAATAATATCATCAACATACACACATAAATAGATCACTTCAGATCCATTCCTCTTTATGAACAAAGAGGTATCAGCCTTGCTAGCTTTGAATCCTTGGTCCTGTAAATAAGTCACCAATCTGAAATTCCAAGCTCTTGGAGCTTGCTTCAATCCATACAAAGCTTTCTTTAGTTTGCATACATAGTTAGGATGATGTGCATCCTCATATCCAGGAGGTTGTGCCATATACACTTCCTCAGAAATCCATCCATTCAAGAAAGCATTCTTTACATCAAGTTGATAAAGATTCCAATTTCTAGATGCAGCAAGACTAATGAGAACCCTAATTGTAGGCATTTTTGCAACAGGAGAGAAAGTCTCCTCATAATCAATACCATGGGTTTGAGCAAACCCTTTAGCAACTAACCTTGCTTTGTGTCTATTTATACTTCCATATGGATTCCTCTTGATTTTGTATATCCATCGAGATCCAATAACCTTCATAGATGGCTTGTTAGGTACAAGCACCCAAGTGTCATTCTCCTTCAAGGCTTCCATTTCTTCATCCATTGCATCTCTCCAAGCTTTCTTGCTTTGTGCTTCTTCGAATGTGGTAGGTTCTTCATTGGTTGAATCCTTTGCAATGTAGATTGATTGCTTCACGACCAAAGAAGTATCATAACCAAACCTCTCAGGTTTCTTCTTCTCCCTTGAAGACCTTCTAAGTGGTTGATGTGAGCTCTCCGATCCATATGTAGCATCCTGCATCTTTGCTTTACCTTTGTTCTTCCATAGCTTTAGTCTTTCCAAGTCTTCTAGGTCAATCTCCGAATCACTTTCTTCAATCTGCTTTGGCTCCTTTGGTTGAAGTGATGGAAAATCTTCATCCAAGTCATAAGGCAGCTTCACTTTCCTATCATTATCAAACCATGATTTGTTTTCATAAAAAATTACATCTCTACTCACAGAAAATCCTTTATTGGTTGGATTGTACAATCTATATCCTTTTTGGTTTTGATCATAACCAATGAATACACATTTCTCTGCCTTGGGATCCAATTTCCCTCTTACTTGAGAAGGAATGTGAGCATAGGCTAATCATCCAAAGATTTTGCAATGCTCTAGACTAGGTCTTCTTCCATTCCACACTTCATATGGAGTGGTTCCATCTAGTGACTTAGATGGAAATCTATTTATGAGATATGTGGTTGTAGACATAGCCTCTGCCCATAGGTAGTTTGGCAATCCCTTTTCGTTGAGCATGGACCTTGCAGCTTCGACAATAGCTCTGTTCCTCCTCTCTGCTACACCATTGAGTTCGGGTGTATACCTTGTAGTGACTTCCCTTTTAATGCCTCTTTCATGCAAGAAGGCATCAAATTCACAAGAGAAGTATTCTCCTCCACCATCTGATCTGAGTCGTTTCAAAGTCCTACCTGTTTGGTTTTCAACAAGAGCAATATACTTCTTAAAGCAATTAAACACTTCATCCTTGTGCTTCATGAAAAACAAAATGGTCCACCTGCTACAATCATCTATGAAAGACACATAATATCTTGAGCCTGATATAGATGGCTCCTTACTTGGACCCCACACATCCGTGTGCACTAGATCCAAAGGATTTTGATACATATATCCTTTCTTATTGAAAGGTTGTCTATGAGCCTTGCCGAGTTGACAAGCTTCACACTTATAAATCATGTGTTGCCTTGTGATATTAGGCAAACCAAGTACACTTTGGTCCCTGCAAATCTGTTTGAGTGTCCTCTCACCAATGTGAGCAAGCCTTTTGTGCCATATCTCCAACTCTGTTAGAGTTTGAGATCCATAGCTAAACAAAGCGATGTTCTTTGTATCTTCCACTTCAAAAGTGAAAAGCCTTCCTGTCTTTTCTCCTTTGGCAATCCTTCGAAAGCCTTGCCTTGGGTCTTCAACATATGCTCCAAATCGATTGAATCTAACCTGCAATCCTTTTTCAACAATCTGTACAACACTTATTAAATTTTTGGTAATTGTAGGGACATACAAGACTTTGCTTAAGAGGTTCATATTCCCATATGATGTCTTCACATTACCTATCTTCTCCACTGAGTGCTTTGTGTCATCTCCTGTCTGCACTTCATGCTTGTTATGAGGATCTTTCAAATCAGAAAGTAAAGCCATATTTCCTGCTACATGGTTCGAGCATCCCGAATCAATGTAAAATATGTGATCATCATCCTTACCCTTCTTCGCTGATAGATTCTCCCCCTGCCTTGCTTTCCACCTCTGCCTCTTCCTCTAGCTCTTCCTCTACCTGCAAAGCTTGCTTGGAAAGAGCTTCCTTCATCTTCATTCTTCCTATTCTTTGACTTGTCCTTGACCTTAGCTTTATCAGAATATAAGGCAGAAGTTTGATTACCTCTTGAGGACTCATCACCTTTGCTAATCTTTGCTTCATGAGTGAAGAGTTGGCCCATGAGTGTGTTGAGGTTGGGTACATGCATATCCATGTATAAATCCATGGCTGTTGTGAATGACTCCCACTTGTCGTGTGCTTTGATTCCATTCATGATTTGTCTTATGATTTGCTCCTCTTCAATTACCTCTCCAATGCTTCCAAGTTGGTCGGAAATCTCCTTCATCTTTGTGACATAATCAGTCACATTTTGCTTCAGGCTTTTCTTTATTGTTGTGAACTCATCCACAATTGGTTCTTCCTTGCTCGAGTGTTGGAAGAGAAGAAAGAAGCAAGTGCATTCCAGGTTTCTCTTGATGTCTTGCATCCCTTGACATGAGGTAAAAGAAAATTAGAGATTGAGTTTAGAATATAGGACCTTGCAAGTGCATCCTTCGAACACCAATTCGAAAGTCCTTCCACTTCTTCATGTGATGGTTGCCCTTTGTTCCTCATGGTTGGCATTGCTTCATCTCCCATGTTGCTTGACTATGCTCTAATACCACTGTGAAGAGAGATGGTGGATGCAATCCAAAGATGAGTAGGTGCCGCTACAACCAGCTTCACACCAGCAACCTGAGACTTCAGAGTTGATTAGTAGACCCTTTGAGCTTCCTAAATCCACCAAAATATCAGCCAAGTACTTTGGAACATGTATCCCAAAAGTTTAAGTCAAGACAGACTAGTTGCGAAATGACTAGCTCCCAAAACTTGCTATTTCTGGACATACACCTGCTGGAAAAAATGAACAGTGCTCTCAACCTGGTAGGAATTAGAAAAATTCCTTTTGCGCATAGCAAATAGACTTAGCAAGCTTCCCAATCCAAGTTAAAACACGTCAAATGATGGACTGAGCACTGAGAACAAGATTTATCAATTTCTAGAACATGCCCACAATACTCGGGGCTCTGGAGAGATAGACTAGTGAGAAGTAAAATGCAGATATCACCAAAATTATAAATCCAATGACCTTGAAAATTGATATGCAAAAACTAGACAGTAAGAGCTTTCCAACACATGTTAAACCACTGAAAAAAGATCCGTATAACGCGCGATATGACCTTTTGAAGGTACTACTCTGAGTGAGTATAGCAGAGAACAAAACAGAGAAGTAGATGATATTAAATGTATAGATTCACATATGATGACAACCACCTTGGCAATGAATCTTTGCACAATGGGAGTAGAATGATAGAGCTATGCAGTAAGCTCTTCAATCTCTACAAAATGACATGAAGTGGTCACGTACAAGGCTTGCTAGTCGCCTCTTCCTTCTTGCTCCTTTTATAGCTATTCTTGGAGGGAGTTTTGAATTCGAATTCGAATGGCTCCACCTAAAAGTGATCCCCAAAGTTAGGAGATATTCCCTCAGCTCAAAAAGTCATGGGTTTTGGTAGTTAGAGCCACAAAATTGCTTTTACATCATGCATGAGGTAAGCCATCCTTTTCCTTTTTCTTTTTTCAATTACAAGAGATAAAAATGAACTCTTTTACAAGAGGTGTTCACATGACTACTCATGTGACTTACAAATGAGGATGATATCAAATATATCAAGCATGTAGGCTTGGGTAAAATGCACCAACACCTCCCCCTCAAGCCTAACATGCTTGACCTTCAAATAAGTCTTCAATTGTCCTTGATTTCCTGCAAGCCAATCATCAACTTGAATATAGTTAATTTTGTACCATCAAGAGCTTTAGTCAACATGTCGGCACATTCCATATCTGTAGAGACATAGGATAATTGAATATCCTTGCTCATTAGCTTCTCCCTTACGTGTGAAGAGATGGATAGGTATGTGTTGAAGATGAAGAGGTGTTGCAAAATCTTTGCTCTACACCAGCCAAATGAACTCCAGGAGTAGATGGTGGGCCCTTTTAGCTTGCCAATGGATGTATTAGACACCCTATGTACCTTGGAAGATCACTCTCAAAAAGATAGATCAAAACAGATAAGTTGGAGTTAGCTCAGAGGTGAAAACTTGCTATTCTTGGTTGATACACCTGTCCAGTGTTTTACATAATTCTCTGAGCACAGCAGCAATTAGATTAATTCCTCTTGGGGAAGGCTAGGTAGCTTAAAGAGCTAACTTTAGAGAGTAATCTCATCAAAAATAACAAACCACGCACTGCGAATGACTTTTAACAAGTGATGACATCATCCCGATTTTCACGGGCTGCTACAGAAATAGACCAGTGAGTAGAAAAATTAACATAACTCAAGATGTAAGAATCCAATGATCCTGAACATTTGTATGCTTATACTAGACAGTAAGCTGAATCCAACAAGCTTAAAATCACTGAATTTGGATGAGTAAACGCTGAGAAATGACTCTGACAAGATGACTGAAAAAGTCGGGTACCTGACAGAGAAGTGAAGATGAAAATACCCTGTTGACCTCAAATGAACATAACTGAAGATTCCAACATCCAAATGACATGAAAATTTGTGAGCATATAGTAGACTTATAGAGCTAACTTTACCAAGTTAAATCACTGAAAATGATGAACCAAGTGCAGAGAAACAATCTCTGCAAGCTGACTGAGAAAAACTGAAGTAATGGCAGTGAGTAGTACACATCACAAGAACATGGAAAGATGAACTCAAATAATCATGAAAATGAAAGTATATTGCTTGTACAATACAATGACTTACTGATACATATGTGTGCCTTGTAATCACACCTTGATATGGCATAAAGCTCAGCTCTTGGAGGTCTTCACATAGGTCTCTCTAACCACGACTAAAACTGCCATCTATTTATAGTTGAGTTTGGGAGGCTAACTTCCCTCAATCACTCTCCAATCAATCAATGATTGATTTGATTCTCTACCTACCACAAATCACGAATTCGTGGCTCCTCTTTCCATTCTTGATCATGTGGGCTCAACCACTTAAGATTCTCTTACTTTTACATTAAGTAAACTCTTCAAAAGTTACAAGAGGTAGTTCACAAGTGAACTTTACATAGTCTTCATTTTGAAGCTTCTTTAATGACTTTGTGAGACTCAAGCCAATACTTAGGCTTGTCATAGACTTGCTCCAACAGCTCCCCCTCAAGCCAAGTATGCTTGAGGTCTTCAATCTTCCAAGATTACCTGCAAACCAATCATAGCCTTGAATTTGCAAAGCTTTGTACCATCCAATGCTTTGGTTAGAATATCTGCACATTGTTGATGAGTGGACACATATGATATTTGAATCTCTTTGCTTAGAACCTTCTCTCGTACATAGTGATAATGAACTTCAATATGTTTAGTCCTTGCATGAAAAATAGGATTAGCAGCCAAATGAATAGAACTCATATTGTCACCAAAAATAGTTGGAGTTCCAAACTCCAATCCAAGATCTTTGAACAATGTCTTCATCCACATAGCTTCCTGTGTAGCTATGGCAAGACCTCTATATTCAGCTTCAGTAGAAGAGAGAGCAACTGTGGGTTGCTTCTTGGATGACCATGAAATAAGCTTTGAACCTGCAAAGGTAAGATAACCTGAAGTGCTCCTTCTATCTTCCTTGGAGCTAGCCCAATCTGCATCAGAAAATAGCTTCAAACCTAAATCAGATACATAAGGATAGTAAAGTCCTTCATTTATGGTTCCTTTGAGATATTTGAGTATCCTTTTGGCAGCATCCATATGTGGTTTCCTTGGTGTGTGCATAAATTGGCTTAGCACACTCACACTGTAACATATATCTACTCTTGTCAATGTGGCATAGTTGAGACTACCCACTAGACTTTGATATGATGTGATGTCCTCTATGAGTTCACCTTCATGTGAGCTCAATTTGTGATTAACCTCCATTGGAGTACCTGCAATCTTACAATCTTGCATCTTGAATTTTGCCAACATGTCCTTAATGTACTTTCTTTGAGTGAGAAACAAACCATGATCTTTGTAGACAACTTCCAAACCTAGGAAGTAGGTAAGTGAACCCAAATCACTTATCTTGAACTCTTCTCTCATCTGATCTTTGATCTTCTTCATACCATCTGCATCATTTCCTGTCAATATAATATCATCTACATATACACATAGGTAGATGACCTCGGAATTACTCTTTTTAATAAAGAGTGAAGGATCTGCTTTGCTTGGTTGAAAGCCTTTGTCCTGCAAGAATGAAACAAGCCTGAAATTCCAAGCTCTTGGAGCTTGCTTGAGACCATACAATGCTTTGTTAAGTTTACACACATAATCAGGATAAACTTGACTCTCAAAACCAGGTGGTTGTGCCATATATACCTCTTCTGTTATCCAACCATTCAAGAATGCATTCTTCACATCTAGTTGAAGTATCTTCCATTTCTTGGAAGAGGCAATACTAAGCAAAACCCTAATAGTAGGCATCTTTGCCACAGGAGAGAATGTCTCCTCATAATCAATTCCCTGAGTTTGTGCAAAGCCTTTTGCCACAAGCCTTGCCTTATACCTGTTAATGGAACCATCAGAATTCTTCTTGAGTTTATAGACCCATCTTGAGCCTATTACCTTCATGGATGAAGTCTTGGGCACCAAATCCCAAGTGTTGTTTTCCTCAAGTGCTTCAATCTCTTCCTTCATTGCATGCTTCCATTCTGTTTTTGCTTTGGCCTCTTCAAATGATGATGGCTCCTCTTGGTTTATGTCCTGTGCTATGTAGATAGAATGTTTAGTTACTAATGAGGTGTCAAACCCATACCTTTCTGGTTTTTTCTTTTCCCTCATAGATCTTCTTAAGCCATGCTTTGATGATTCTGCCTCATGTCCAAGTTCCTGCAATTTTGCTTTACCTTTAGACTTCCATGCTTTGATCTTTTCCATCTGACATTCTTCATCATCCTCTGAGGTGTCTTGTTCTTCAATCTTTGATTGTTCTCTACCAAGCTTTGGAAAATCTTCTTCAAGATCATATGGTAAATTGACCTTCCTGCATGAATCTTCATACCATGAATTGTTCTCATCAAAAACTACATCTCTGCTTACCAAGAATCCTTTGTTGGTAGGGTTGTATAACCTGTAGCCCTTTTGATTGTTGTCATATCCAATAAATACACACCTTTCTGCCTTTGGATCCATCTTGCCTCTAACCTGTGAAGGAACATGAGCAAAAGCAATACATCCAAAAATTTTACAATGATCTAAGCTTGGTCTTCTTCCATTCCAAGCCTCATATGGAGTCATCCCATCAAGGGATTTTGAAGGCAACCTGTTAATCAAGTAAGTGGCTGTAGATACAGCCTCGGCCCATAAGTAATTAGGTAAATGCTTTTCATTTAACATAGACCTTGCAGCTTCAACAATTGTCCTATTCCTCCTTTCTGCCACTCCATTTTGCTCAGGAGTGTACCTTGTAGTTACCTCTCTTTTGATTCCTCTTTCTTGAAGAAAAGAATCAAAATCATGGGAGAAGTATTCTCCCCCTCCATCTGACCTTAGCCTTTTTAGTGATTTACCTGTTTGATTCTCCACAAGAGCCAAATATCTTTTGAAACATGAAAAAACTTCATCTTTGTGTTTCATAAAGAATAGGATAGTCCATCTGCTGCAATCATCAATAAAGGAAACATAATACCTTGATCCAGATATTGAAGCTTCCTTGCTAGGTCCCCATACATCTGTATGAACCAACTCCAAGAGATCTCCATGCATATAACCTTTCTTCATGAATGGTAACCTGTGAGACTTTCCAAATTGACATGCACTACACTTATAAATC
This sequence comes from Ceratopteris richardii, assembly GCA_020310875.1. NCBI lineage: Eukaryota > Viridiplantae > Streptophyta > Polypodiopsida > Polypodiales > Pteridaceae > Ceratopteris > Ceratopteris richardii. Next base: position 139,420,979 of record CM035439.1, on the reverse strand, counting down.
ATATGTTGTTTTGACAAATTAGGAAGTCCAAGTACACTTTGGTCCCTGCAGATTTGCTTTAATGACCTTTCACCAATATGTGCTAACCTTTTGTGCCATACTTCCAATTCTGTGAGTGTCTGACTACCATAATTAAAGAGAGCAATGTTTCTAGTGTCCTGTAATTCAAATGTGAACAATCTACCTGTCTTTTCACCTTTTGCAATTCTTCTGAATCCTTGACTTGGATCTTCAACAAATGCTCCTGCTTTTGTGAACCTGACTTGCAACCCTTTCTCTACTATCTGCCCAACACTTATCAAATTCTTTGTAATGGTAGGGACATAGAGTACCTTACTGAGTAGGTTGATGTTTCCATCAGGTGCTTTGACATTGCCTATTTTCTCCACAGGATGTTTTGTATCATCTCCTGTTTGTACCTCATGCTTATTCCTTGGATCTTCTAAATCTGATAGGAGTGCCACATTTCCTGCCACATGATTTGAACAACCTGAATCTATGTAGAAGACATGCTCATCAGATTTACCTTGTGGCATAGCCATGTTCATGATCAATAATGAATCCTCTTTGTTTGAGTCTTCTGTGTAGTTATTGTAGTCTCTCCTTCCTTTGTAGCCTCCTTGATAGTTTGAATGATTGTAGTTGTTGTAGTTGCCATGGTAGTTGTTGAACCTTCCTCTTGAGTAGCCATAACTTCCTCTATTGTATCCTCTGCCTCTTTGATTCCTGGAATTCCTAAAGCAATTTTCAGTTGTATGATTAGTTAATCCACAAATAGAACATGAGTTGGAGTCTTGGGATCTCCCCCTGCCTTGTCTACCTCCTCTTCCTCTACCTCTGCCATGTCTTCCTCTACCTGCATAGTTAGCTTGATATGTACCTGCTTCATCATCCACTTTCTTTGCCTTTCCTTTGTTATCTTTAGACTTGCTTTTATCCGTGTATAAAGCTGAAGATTGATTACCTTTAGAGCTTTCTCCATTTTTGATAAGCTTTGCCTCTTGAGTAAGTAATTGTCCAATGAGTGTGTTGAAATCAGGTACATGCATGTCCATGTACAAATCCATAGCTGTGGTGAATGCTTCCCACTTATCATCTGCCTTCAAGCCATTGATAACCTGCCTTACAATTTGCTCTTCATCTATTACCTCTCCAATGCTTCCCAACTGATCCGCTATGTCCTTGAGCTTTGTGACAAAATCAGTCACATTTTGTTTGGGAGCCTTCTTGAGAGTTATGAACTCTAGCCATAGTTGATGCTTCCTAGCTTTGGTACTTGAAGAAAAGAAAGCTTCAAGTGCATCCCACACTTCCTGAGATGTCTTACAACTTCTAATGTGAGGCAACAAAAAATCTGAGATAGAGTTGAGGAGATAAGACCTTGCAAGTGCATCCTTGGAGCACCATGTGCTCAATCTTTCTTGCTCTTCTTGTGTTGGTTGACTTTTGTTCCTGAAACTTGGCATAACTTCATCTCCAGCCACATAACCATATAAACTTCTACCTTGAAGATAAGCTTCCATCCTTAATGACCAAGCTGAGTAGTTACCTCTGTCCAATTTGTCAATTGATGAAGGAAATCCATCTGCCATGTTGTCCAACCTTGCTCTGATACCACTGTGAAGAGATGGATAGGTATGTGTTGAAGATGAAGAGGTGTTGCAAAATCTTTGCTCTACACCAGCCAAATGAACTCCAGGAATAGATGGTGGGCCCTTTTAGCTTGCCAATGGATGTATTAGACACCCTATGTACCTTGGAAGATCACTCTCAAAAAGATAGATCAAAACAGATAAGTTGGAGTTAGCTCAGAGGTGGAAACTTGCTATTCTTGGTTGATACACCTGTCATGTGTTTTACATAATTCTCTGAGCACAGCAGCAATTAGATTAATTCCTCTTGGGGAAGGCTAGGTAGCTTAAAGAGCTAACTTTAGAGAGTAATCTCATCAAAAATAACAAACCACACACTGCGAATGACTTTTAACAAGTGATGACATCATCCCGATTTTCACGGGCTGCTACAGAAATAGACCAGTGAGTAGAAAAATTAACATAACTCAAGATGTAAGAATCCAATGATCATGAAAATTTGTATGCTTATACTAGACAGTAAGCTGAATCCAACAAGCTTAAAATAACTGCATTTGGATGAGTAAACACTGGGAAATGACTCTGACAAGATGACTGAAAAAGTCGGGTACCTGACAGAGAAGTGAAGATGAACATACCCTGTTGACCTCAAATGAACATAACTGAAGATTCCAACATCCAAATGACATGAAAATTTGTGAGCATATAGTAGACTTATAGAGCTAACTTTACCAAGTTAAATCACTGAAAATGATGAACCAAGTGCAGAGAAACAATCTCTGCAAGCTGACTGAGAAAAACTGAAGTAATGGCAGTGAGTAGTACACATCACAAGAACATGGAAAGATGAACTCAAATAATCATGAAAATGAAAGTATATTGCTTGTACAATACAATGACTTACTGATACATATGTGTGCCTTGTAATCACACCTTGATATGGCATAAAGCTCAGCTCTTTGAGGTCTTCACATAGGTCTCTCTAACCACGACTAAAACTGCCATCTATTTATAGTTGAGTTTGGGAGGCTAACTTCCCTCAATCACTCTCCAATCAATCAATGATTGATTTGATTCTCTACCTACCACAAATCACGAATTCGTGGCTCCTCTTTCCATTCTTGATCATGTGGGCTCAACCACTTAAGATTCTCTTACTTTTACATTAAGTAAACTCTTCAAAAGTTACAAGAGGTAGTTCACAAGTGAACTTTACATAGTCTTCATTTTGAAGCTTCTTTAATGACTTTGTGAGACTCAAGCCAATACTTAGGCTTGTCATAGACTTGCTCCAACAGCTCCCCCTCAAGCCAAGTATGCTTGAGGTCTTCAACCTTCCAAGATTACCTGCAAACCAATCATAGCCTTGAATTTGCAAAGCTTTGTACCATCCAATGCTTTGGTTAGAATATCTGCACATTGTTGATGAGTGGACACATATGATATTTGAATCTCTTTGCTTAGAACCTTCTCTCGTACATAGTGATAATGAACTTCAATATGTTTAGTCCTTGCATGAAAATAAGGATTAGCATCCAAATGAATAGAACTCATATTGTCACCAAAAATAGTTGGAGTTCCAAACTCCAATCCAAGATCTTTGAACAATGTCTTCATCCACATAGCTTCCTGTGTAGCTATGGCAAGACCTCTATATTTAGCTTCAGTAGAAGAGAGAGCAACTGTGGGTTGCTTCTTGGATGACCATGAAATCAGCTTTGAACCTGCAAAGGTAAGATAACCTGAAGTGCTCCTTCTATCTTCCTTGGAGCCAGCCCAATCTGCATCAGAAAATAGCTTCAAACCTAAATCAGATACATAAGGATAGTAAAGTCCTTCATTTATGGTTCCTTTGAGATATTTGAGTATCCTTTTGGCAGCATCCATATGTGGTTTCCTTGGTGTGTGCATAAATTGGCTTAGCACACTCACACTGTAACATATATCTACTCTTGTCAATGTGGCATAGTTGAGACTACCCACTAGACTTTGATATGATGTGATGTCCTCTATGAGTTCACCTTCATGTGAGCTCAATTTGTGATTAACCTCCATTGGAGTACCTGCAATCTTACAATCTTGCATCTTGAATTTTGCCAACATGTCCTTAATGTACTTTCTTTGAGTGAGAAACAAACCATGATCTTTGTAGACAACTTCCAAACCTAGGAAGTAGGTAAGTGAACCCAAATCACTTATCTTGAACTCTTCTCTCATCTGATCTTTGATCTTCTTCATACCATCTGCATCATTTCCTGTCAATATAATATCATCTACATATACACATAGGTAGATGACCTCGGAATTACTCTTTTTAATAAAGAGTGAAGGATCTGCTTTGCTTGGTTGAAAGCCTTTGTCCTGCAAGAATGAAACAAGCCTGAAATTCCAAGCTCTTGGAGCTTGCTTGAGACCATACAATGCTTTGTTAAGTTTACACACATAATCAGGATAAACTTGACTCTCAAAACCAGGTGGTTGTGCCATATATACCTCTTCTGTTATCCAACCATTCAAGAATGCATTCTTTACATCTAGTTGAAGTATCTTCCAATTCTTGGAAGAGGCAATACTAAGCAAAACCCTAATAGTAGGCATCTTTGCCACAGGAGAGAATGTCTCCTCATAATCAATTCCCTGAGTTTGTGCAAAGGCTTTTGCCACAAGCCTTGCCTTATACCTGTTAATGGAACCATCAGAATTCTTCTTGAGTTTATAGACCCATCTTGAGCCTATTACCTTCATGGATGAAGTCTTGGGCACCAAATTCCAAGTGTTGTTTTCCTCAAGTGCTTCAATCTCTTCCTTCATTGCATGCTTCCATTCTGTTTTTGCTTTGGCCTCTTCAAATGATGATGGCTCCTCTTGGTTTATGTCCTGTGCTATGTAGATAGAATGTTTAGTTACTAATGAGGTGTCAAACCCATACCTTTCTGGTTTTTTCTTTTCCCTCATAGATCTTCTTAAGCCATGATTTGATGATTCTGCCTCATGTCCAAGTTCCTGCAATTTTGCTTTACCTTTAGACTTCCATGCTTTGATCTTTTCCATCTGACATTCTTCATCATCCTCTGAGGTGTCTTGTTCTTCAATCTTTGATTGTTCTCTACCAAGCTTTGGAAAATCTTCTTCAAGATCATATGGTAAATTGACCTTCCTGCATGAATCTTCATACCATGAATTGTTCTCATCAAAAACTACATCTCTGCTTACCAAGAATCCTTTGTTGGTAGGGTTGTATAACCTGTAGCCCTTTTGATTGTTGTCATATCCAATAAATACACACCTTTCTGCCTTTGGATCCATCTTGCCTCTAACCTGTGAAGGAACATGAGCAAAAGCAATACATCCAAAAATTTTACAATGATCTAAGCTTGGTCTTCTTCCATTCCAAGCCTCATATGGAGTCATCCCATCAAGGGATTTTGAAGGCAACCTGTTAATCAAGTAAGTGGCTGTAGATACAGCCTCGGCCCATAAGTAATTAGGTAAATGCTTTTCATTTAACATAGACCTTGCAGCTTCAACAATTGTCCTATTCCTCCTTTCTGCCACTCCATTTTGCTCAGGAGTGTACCTTGTAGTTACCTCTCTTTTGATTCCTCTTTCTTGAAGAAAAGAATCAAAATCATGGGAGAAGTATTCTCCCCCTCCATCTGACCTTAGCCTTTTTAGTGATTTACCTGTTTGATTCTCCACAAGAGCCAAATATCTTTTGAAACATGAAAAAACTTCATCTTTGTGTTTCATAAAGAATAGGATAGTCCATCTGCTGCAATCATCAATAAAGGAAACATAATACCTTGATCCAGATATTGAAGCTTCCTTGCTAGGTCCCCATACATCTGTATGAACCAACTCCAAGAGATCTCCATGCATATAACCTTTCTTCATGAATGGTAACCTGTGAGACTTTCCAAATCGACATGCACTACACTTATAAATCATATGTTGTTTTGACAAATTAGGAAGTCCAAGTACACTTTGGTCCCTGCAGATTTGCTTTAATGACCTTTCACCAATATGTGCTAACCTTTTGTGCCATACTTCCAATTCTGTGAGTGTCTGACTACCATAATTAAAGAGAGCAATGTTTCTAGTGTCCTGTAATTCAAATGTGAACAATCTACCTGTCTTTTCACCTTTTGCAATTCTTCTGAATCCCTGACTTGGATCTTCAACAAATGCTCCTGCTTTTGTGAACCTGACTTGCAACCCTTTCTCTACTATCTGCCCAACACTTATCAAATTCTTTGTAATGGTAGGGACATAGAGTACCTTACTGAGTAGGTTGATGTTTCCATCAGGTGCTTTGACATTGCCTATTTTCTCCACAGGATGTTTTGTATCATCTCCTGTTTGTACTTCATGCTTATTCCTTGGATCTTCTAAATCTGATAGGAGTGCCACATTTCCTGCCACATGATTTGAACAACCTGAATCTATGTAGAAGACATGCTCATCAGATTTACCTTGTGGCATAGCCATGTTCATGATCAATAATGAATCCTCTTTGTTTGAGTCTTCTGTGTAGTTATTGTAGTCTCTCCTTCCTTTGTAGCCTCCTTGATAGTTTGAATGATTGTAGTTGTTGTAGTTGCCATGGTAGTTGTTGAACCTTCCTCTTGAGTAGCCATAACTTCCTCTATTGTATCCTCTGCCTCTTTGATTCCTGGAATTCCTAAAGCAATTTTCAGTTGTATGATTAGTTAATCCACAAATAGAACATGAGTTGGAGTCTTGGGATCTCCCCCTGCCTTGTCTACCTCCTCTTCCTCTACCTCTGCCATGTCTTCCTCTACCTGCATAGTTAGCTTGATATGTACCTGCTTCATCATCCACTTTCTTTGCCTTTCCTTTGTTATCTTTAGACTTGCTTTTATCCGTGTATAAAGCTGAAGATTGATTACCTTTAGAGCTTTCTCCATTTTTGATAAGCTTTGCCTCTTGAGTAAGTAATTGTCCAATGAGTGTGTTGAAATCAGGTACATGCATGTCCATGTACAAATCCATAGCTGTGGTGAATGCTTCCCACTTATCATCTGCCTTCAAGCCATTGATAACCTGCCTTACAATTTGCTCTTCATCTATTACCTCTCCAATGCTTCCCAACTGATCCGCTATGTCCTTGAGCTTTGTGACAAAATCAGTCACATTTTGTTTGGGAGCCTTCTTGAGAGTTGTGAACTCCAGCCATAGTTGATGCTTCCTAGCTTTGGTACTTGAAGAAAAGAAAGCTTCAAGTGCATCCCACACTTCCTGAGATGTCTTACAACTTCTAATGTGAGGCAACAAAAAATCTGAGATAGAGTTGAGGAGATAAGACCTTGCAAGTGCATCCTTGGAGCACCATGTGCTCAATCTTTCTTGCTCTTCTTGTGTTGGTTGACTTTTGTTCCTGAAACTTGGCATAACTTCATCTCCAGCCACATAACCATATAAACTTCTACCTTGAAGATAAGCTTCCATCCTTAATGACCAAGCTGAGTAGTTACCTCTGTCCAATTTGTCAATTGATGAAGGAAATCCATCTGCCATGTTGTCCAACCTTGCTCTGATACCACTGTGAAGAGATGGATAGGTATGTGTTGAAGATGAAGAGGTGTTGCAAAATCTTTGCTCTACACCAGCCAAATGAACTCCAGGAATAGATGGTGGGCCCTTTTAGCTTGCCAATGGATGTATTAGACACCCTATGTACCTTGGAAGATCACTCTCAAAAAGATAGATCAAAACAGATAAGTTGGAGTTAGCTCAAAGGTGAAAACTTGCTATTCTTGGTTGATACACCTGTCCAGTGTTTTACATAATTCTCTGAGCACAGCAGCAATTAGATTAATTCCTCTTGGGGAAGGCTAGGTAGCTTAAAGAGCTAACTTTAGAGATTAATCTCATCAAAAATAACAAACCACACACTGCGAATGACTTTTAACAAGTGATGACATCATCCCGATTTTCACGGGCTGCTACAGAAATAGACCAGTGAGTAGAAAAATTAACATAACTCAAGATGTAAGAATCCAATGATCATGAAAATTTGTATTCTTATACTAGACAGTAAGCTGAATCCAACAAGCTTAAAATCACTGCATTTGGATGAGTAAACACTGGGAAATGACTCTGACAAGATGACTGAAAAAGTCGGGTACCTGACAGAGAAGTGAAGATGAACATACCCTGTTGACCTCAAATGAACATAACTGAAGATTCCAACATCCAAATGACATGAAAATTTGTGAGCATATAGTAGACTTATAGAGCTAACTTTACCAAGTTAAATCACTGAAAATGATGAACCAAGTGCAGAGAAACAATCTCTGCAAGCTGACTGAGAAAAACTGAAGTAATGGCAGTGAGTAGTACACATCACAAGAACATGGAAAGATGAACTCAAATAATCATGAAAATGAAAGTATATTGCTTGTACAATACAATGACTTACTGATACATATGTGTGCCTTGTAATCACACCTTGATATGGCATAAAGCTCAGCTCTTGGAGGTCTTCACATAGGTCTCTCTAACCACGACTAAAACTGCCATCTATTTATAGTTGAGTTTGGGAGGCTAACTTCCCTCAATCACTCTCCAATCAATCAATGATTGATTTGATTCTCTACCTACCACAAATCACGAATTCGTGGCTCCTCTTTCCATTCTTGATCATGTGGGCTCAACCACTTAAGATTCTCTTACTTTTACATTAAGTAAACTCTTCAAAAGTTACAAGAGGTAGTTCACAAGTGAACTTTACATAGTCTTCATTTTGAAGCTTCTTTAATGACTTTGTGAGACTCAAGCCAATACTTAGGCTTGTCATAGACTTGCTCCAACAGCTCCCCCTCAAGCCAAGTATGCTTGAGGTCTTCAACCTTCCAAGATTACCTGCAAACCAATCATAGCCTTGAATTTGCAAAGCTTTGTACCATCCAATGCTTTGGTTAGAATATCTGCACATTGTTGATGAGTGGACACATATGATATTTGAATCTCTTTGCTTAGAACCTTCTCTCGTACATAGTGATAATGAACTTCAATATGTTTAGTCCTTGCATGAAAATAAGGATTAGCATCCAAATGAATAGAACTCATATTGTCACCAAAAATAGTTGGAGTTCCAAACTCCAATCCAAGATCTTTGAACAATGTCTTCATCCACATAGCTTCCTGTGTATCTATGGCAAGACCTCTATATTCAGCTTCAGTAGAAGAGAGAGCAACTGTGGGTTGCTTCTTGGATGACCATGAAATCAGCTTTGAACCTGCAAAGGTAAGATAACCTGAAGTGCTCCTTCTATCTTCCTTGGAGCCAGCCCAATCTGCATCAGAAAATAGCTTCAAACCTAAATCAGATACATAAGGATAGTAAAGTCCTTCATTTATGGTTCCTTTGAGATATTTGAGTATCCTTTTGGCAGCATCCATATGTGGTTTCCTTGGTGTGTGCATAAATTGGCTTAGCACACTCACACTGTAACATATATCTACTCTTGTCAATGTGGCATAGTTGAGACTACCCACTAGACTTTGATATGATGTGATGTCCTCTATGAGTTCACCTTCATGTGAGCTCAATTTGTGATTAACCTCCATTGGAGTACCTGCAATCTTACAATCTTGCATCTTGAATTTTGCCAACATGTCCTTAATGTACTTTCTTTGAGTGAGAAACAAACCATGATCTTTGTAGACAACTTCCAAACCTAGGAAGTAGGTAAGTGAACCCAAATCACTTATCTTGAACTCTTCTCTCATCTGATCTTTGATCTTCTTCATACCATCTGCATCATTTCCTGTCAATATAATATCATCTACATATACACATAGGTAGATGACCTCGGAATTACTCTTTTTAATAAAGAGTGAAGGATCTGCTTTGCTTGGTTGAAAGCCTTTGTCCTGCAAGAATGAAACAAGCCTGAAATTCCAAGCTCTTGGAGCTTGCTTGAGACCATACAATGCTTTGTTAAGTTTACACACATAATCAGGATAAACTTGACTCTCAAAACCAGGTGGTTGTGCCATATATACCTCTTCTGTTATCCAACCATTCAAGAATGCATTCTTCACATCTAGTTGAAGTATCTTCCAATTCTTGGAAGAGGCAATACTAAGCAAAACCCTAATAGTAGGCATCTTTGCCACAGGAGAGAATGTCTCCTCATAATCAATTCCCTGAGTTTGTGCAAAGCCTTTTGCCACAAGCCTTGCCTTATACCTGTTAATGGAACCATCAGAATTCTTCTTGAGTTTATAGACCCATCTTGAGCCTATTACCTTCATGGATGAAGTCTTGGGCACCAAATCCCAAGTGTTGTTTTCCTCAAGTGCTTCAATCTCTTCCTTCATTGCATGCTTCCATTCTGTTTTTGCTTTGGCCTCTTCAAATGATGATGGCTCCTCTTGGTTTATGTCCTGTGCTATGTAGATAGAATGTTTAGTTACTAATGAGGTGTCAAACCCATACCTTTCTAGTTTTTTCTTTTCCCTCATAGATCTTCTTAAGCCATGATTTGATGATTCTGCCTCATGTCCAAGTTCCTGCAATTTTGCTTTACCTTTAGACTTCCATGCTTTGATCTTTTCCATCTGACATTCTTCATCATCCTCTGAGGTGTCTTGTTCTTCAATCTTTGATTGTTCTCTACCAAGCTTTGGAAAATCTTCTTCAAGATCATATGGTAAATTGACCTTCCTGCATGAATCTTCATACCATGAATTGTTCTCATCAAAAACTACATCTCTGCTTACCAAGAATCCTTTGTTGGTAGGGTTGTATAACCTGTAGCCCTTTTGATTGTTGTCATATCCAATAAATACACACCTTTCTGCCTTTGGATCCATCTTGCCTCTAACCTGTGAAGGAACATGAGCAAAAGCAATACATCCAAAAATTTTACAATGATCTAAGCTTGGTCTTCTTCCATTCCAAGCCTCATATGGAGTCATCCCATCAAGGGATTTTGAAGGCAACCTGTTAATCAAGTAAGTGGCTGTAGATACAGCCTCGGCCCATAAGTAATTAGGTAAATGCTTTTCATTTAACATAGACCTTGCAGCTTCAACAATTGTCCTATTCCTCCTTTCTGCCACTCCATTTTGCTCAGGAGTGTACCTTGTAGTTACCTCTCTTTTGATTCCTCTTTCTTGAAGAAAAGAATCAAAATCATGGGAGAAGTATTCTCCCCCTCCATCTGACCTTAGCCTTTTTAGTGATTTACCTGTTTGATTCTCCACAAGAGCCAAATATCTTTTGAAACATGAAAAAACTTCATCTTTGTGTTTCATAAAGAATAGGATAGTCCATCTGCTGCAATCATCAATAAAGGAAACATAATACCTTGATCCAGATATTGAAGCTTCCTTGCTAGGTCCCCATACATCTGTATGAACCAACTCCAAGAGATCTCCATGCATATAACCTTTCTTCATGAATGGTAGCCTGTGAGACTTTCCAAATTGACATGCACTACACTTATAAATCATATGTTGTTTTGACAAATTAGGAAGTCCAAGTACACTTTGGTCCCTGCAGATTTGCTTTAATGACCTTTCACCAATATGTGCTAACCTTTTGTGCCATACTTCCAATTCTGTGAGTGTCTGACTACCATAATTAAAGAGAGCAATGTTTCTAGTGTCCTGTAATTCAAATGTGAACAATCTACCTGTCTTTTCACCTTTTGCAATTCTTCTGAATCCCTGACTTGGATCTTCAACAAATGCTCCTGCTTTTGTGAACCTGACTTGCAACCCTTTCTCTACTATCTGCCCAACACTTATCAAATTCTTTGTAATGGTAGGGACATAGAGTACCTTACTGAGTAGGTTGATGTTTCCATCAGGTGCTTTGACATTGCCTATTTTCTCCACAGGATGTTTTGTATCATCTCCTGTTTGTACCTCATGCTTATTCCTTGGATCTTCTAAATCTGATAGGAGTGCCACATTTCCTGCCACATGATTTGAACAACCTGAATCTATGTAGAAGACATGCTCATCAGATTTACCTTGTGGCATAGCCATGTTCATGATCAATAATGAATCCTCTTTGTTTGAGTCTTCTGTGTAGTTATTGTAGTCTCTCCTTCCTTTGTAGCCTCCTTGATAGTTTGAATGATTGTAGTTGTTGTAGTTGCCATGGTAGTTGTTGAACCTTCCTCTTGAGTAGCCATAACTTCCTCTATTGTATCCTCTGCCTCTTTGATTCCTGGAATTCCTAAAGCAATTTTCAGTTGTATGATTAGTTAATCCACAAATAGAACATGAGTTGGAGTCTTGGGATCTCCCCCTGCCTTGTCTACCTCCTCTTCCTCTACCTCTGCCATGTCTTCCTCTACCTGCATAGTTAGCTTGATATGTACCTGCTTCATCATCCACTTTCTTTGCCTTTCCTTTGTTATCTTTAGACTTGCTTTTATCCGTGTATAAAGCTGAAGATTGATTACCTTTAGAGCTTTCTCCATTTTTGATAAGCTTTGCCTCTTGAGTAAGTAATTGTCCAATGAGTGTGTTGAAATCAGGTACATGCATGTCCATGTACAAATCCATAGCTGTGGTGAATGCTTCCCACTTATCATCTGCCTTCAAGCCATTGATAACCTGCCTTACAATTTGCTCTTCATCTATTACCTCTCCAATGCTTCCCAACTGATCCGCTATGTCCTTGAGCTTTGTGACAAAATCAGTCACATTTTGTTTGGGAGCCTTCTTGAGAGTTGTGAACTCCAGCCATAGTTGATGCTTCCTAGCTTTGGTACTTGAAGAAAAGAAAGCTTCAAGTGCATCCCACACTTCCTGAGATGTCTTACAACTTCTAATGTGAGGCAACAAAAAATCTGAGATAGAGTTGAGGAGATAAGACCTTGCAAGTGCATCCTTGGAGCACCATGTGCTCAATCTTTCTTGCTCTTCTTGTGTTGGTTGACTTTTGTTCCTGAAACTTGGCATAACTTCATCTCCAGCCACATAACCATATAAACTTCTACCTTGAAGATAAGCTTCCATCCTTAATGACCAAGCTGAGTAGTTACCTCTGTCCAATTTGTCAATTGATGAAGGAAATCCATCTGCCATGTTGTCCAACCTTGCTCTGATACCACTGTGAAGAGATGGATAGGTATGTGTTGAAGATGAAGAGATGTTGCAAAATCTTTGCTCTACACCAGCCAAATGAACTCCAGGAGTAGATGGTGGGCCCTTTTAGCTTGCCAATGGATGTATTAGACACCCTATGTACCTTGGAAGATCACTCTCAAAAAGATAGATCAAAACAGATAAGTTGGAGTTAGCTCAGAGGTGAAAACTTGCTATTCTTGGTTGATACACCTGTCCAGTGTTTTACATAATTCTCTGAGCACAGCAGCAATTAGATTAATTCCTCTTGGGGAAGGCTAGGTAGCTTAAAGAGCTAACTTTAGAGAGTAATCTCATCAAAAATAACAAACCACACACTGCGAATGACTTTTAACAAGTGATGACATCATCCCGATTTTCACGGGCTGCTACAGAAATAGACCAGTGAGTAGAAAAATTAACATAACTCAAGATTTAAGAATCCAATGATCATGAAAATTTGTATGCTTATACTAGACAGTAAACTGAATCCAACAAGCTTAAAATCACTGCATTTGGATGAGTAAACACTGAGAAATGACTCTGACACGATGACTGAAAAAGTCGGGTACCTGACAGAGAAGTGAAGATGAACATACCCTGTTGACCTCAAATCAACATAACTGAAGATTCCAACATCCAAATGACATGAAAATTTGTGAGCATATAGTAGACTTATAGAGCTAGCTTTACCAAGTTAAATCACTGAAAATGATGAACCAAGTGCAGAGAAACAATCTCTGCAAGCTGACTGAGAAAAACCGAAGTAATGGCAGTGAGTAGTACACATCACAAGAACATGGAAAGATGAACTCAAATAATCATGAAAATGAAAGTATATTGCTTGTACAATACAATGACTTACTGATACATATGTGTGCCTTGTAATCACACCTTGATATGGCATAAAGCTCAGCTCTTGGAGGTCTTCACATAGGTCTCTCTAACCACGACTAAAACTGCCATCTATTTATAGTTGAGTTTGGGAGGCTAACTTCCCTCAATCACTCTCCAATCAATCAATGATTGATTTGATTCTCTACCTACCACAAATCACGAATTCGTGGCTCCTCTTTCCATTCTTGATCATGTGGGCTCAACCACTTAAGATTCTCTTACTTTTACATTAAGTAAACTCTTCAAAAGTTACAAGAGGTAGTTCACAAGTGAACTTTACATAGTCTTCATTTTGAAGCTTCTTTAATGACTTTGTGAGACTCAAGCCAATACTTAGGCTTGTCATAGACTTGCTCCAACATTACGTAATGGTAGTGGACTTCAATATGCTTGGTTCTAGCATGGTATACCGGATTAGCTGCTAGATGTAGTGAGCTTGTGTTGTCACCAAAAATGTGAGGTGTTGAAGAATGAAGTCCAAGATCTGTGTACAAAGACTTTAACCACATGATTTCTTGAGTTGCATTAGCCAAACTTCTATATTCTGCTTCAGTAGAAGATAATGCCACGGTTGGTTGCTTCTTCGATGACCAAGAAATGATTTTTGAACCTGCAAATGATATATACCCTGATGTGCTTCTTCTATCATCTTTAGATCCGGCCCAATCTGCATTTGAGTAGACCTTTAACTCAATATCTAAAGTATATGAATAGAAAAAACCTTCATTCATGGTCCCCTTTAGGTACTTGAGGACTCTCTTGGCCGCTTCCATATGTGGTCTTCTCGGCTTATGCATAAACTGACTCAATATGCTAACACTATAGCATATATCTACCCTTGTGAGTGTTGCATAGTTCAAACTTCCAACCAAGCTTTGATAGCTTGTGATGTCTTCAATTGGCTCTCCTTCATAACCACTAAGCTTATGATTTTGCTCCATAGGTGTACCTGCGCACTTGGTATTTTCCATCTTGAACTTGACGAGCATGTCATGGACATACTTCCTTTGTGTGATGTATATACCTAAATCTGTGTAGATCAACTCCAATCCAAGAAAATAAGTGAGTGGTCTGAGGTCACTTATTTTGAACTCCTCCTTCATTTGAGCCTTTACTTGTTTGATTCCTTCAAGATCATTGCCTGTGATAATAATATCATCAACATACACACATAAATAGATCACTTCACATCCATTCCTCTTTATGAACAAAGAGGTATCCGCCTTGCTAGCTTTGAATCCTTGGTCTTGCAAATAAGTCACCAATCTGAAATTCCAAGCTCTTGGAGCTTGCTTCAATCCATACAAAGCTTTCTTTAGTTTGCATACATAGTTAGGATGATGTGCATCCTCATATCCAGGAGGTTGTGCCATATACACTTCCTTAGAAATCCATCCATTCAAGAAAGCATTCTTTACATCAAGTTGATAAAGATTCCAATTTCTAGATGCAGCAAGACTAATGAGAACCCTAATTGTAGGCATTTTTGCAACAGGAGAGAAAGTCTCCTCATAATCAATACCATGGGTTTGAGCAAACCCTTTAGCAACTAACCTTGCTTTGTGTCTATTTATACTTCCATATGGATTCCTCTTGATTTTGTATATCCATCGAGATCCAATTACCTTCATAGATGGCTTGTTAGGTACAAGCTCCCAAGTGTCATTCTCCTTCAAGGCTTCCATTTCTTCATCCATGGCATCTCTCCAAGCTTTCTTGCTTTGTGCTTCTTCGAATGTGGTAGGTTCTTCATTGGTTGAATCCTTTGCAATGTAGATTGAGTGCTTCGTGACCAAAGAAGTATCATAACCAAACCTCTCAGGTTTCTTCTTCTCCCTTGAAGACCTTCTAAGTGGTTGATGTGAGCTCTCCGATCCATATGTAGCATCCTGCATCTTTGCTTTACCTTTGTTCTTCCATAGCTTTAGTCTTTCCAAGTCTTCTAGGTCAATCTCCGAATCACTTTCTTCAATCTGCTTTGGCTCCTTTGGTTGAAGTGATGGAAAATCTTTATCCAAGTCATAAGGCAGCTTCACTTTCCTGTCATCATCAAACCATGATTTGTTTTCATAAAAAATTACATCTCTACTCACAGAAAATCCTTTATTGGTTGGATTGTACAATCTATATCCTTTTTGGTTTTGATCATAACCAATGAATACACATTTCTCTGCCTTGCGATCCAATTTCCCTCTTACTTGAGAAGGAATGTGAGCATAGGCTAAGCATCCAAAGATTTTGCAATGCTCTAGACTAGGTCTTCTTCCATTCCACACTTCATATGGAGTGGTTCCATCTAGTGACTTAGATGGAAGTCTATTTATGAGATATGTGGTTGTAGACACAGCCTCTGCCCATAGGTAGTTTGGCAATCCCTTTTTGTTGAGCATGGACCTTGCAGCTTCCACAATAGCTCTGTTCCTCCTCTCTGCTACACCATTGAGTTCGGGTGTATACCTTGTAGTGACTTCCCTTTTAATGCCTCTTTCATGCAAGAAGGCATCAAATTCACAAGAGAAGTATTCTCCTCCACCATCTGATCTGAGTCATTTCAAAGTCCTACCTGTTTGGTTTTCAACAAGAGCAATATACTTCTTAAAGCAATTAAACACTTCATCCTTGTGCTTCATGAAAAAAAAAATGGTCCACCTGCTACAATCATCTATGAAAGACACATAATATCTTGAGCCTAATATAGATGGCTCCTTACTTGGACCCCACACATCCGTGTGCACTAGATCCAAAGGATTTTGATACATATATCCTTTCTTATTGAAAGGTTGTCTATGAGCCTTGCCGAGTTGACAAGCTTCACACTTATAAATGATGTGTTGCCTTGTGATATTAGGCAAACCAAGTACACTTTGGTCCCTACAAATCTGTTTGAGTGTCCTCTCACCAATGTGAGCAAGCCTTTTGTGCCATATCTCCAACTCTGTTAGAGTTTGAGATCCATAGCTAAACAAAGCTATGTTCTTTGTATCTTCCACTTCAAAAGTGAAAAGCCTTCCTGTCTTTTCTCCTTTGGCAATCCTTCGAAAGCCTTGCCTTGGGTCTTCAACATATGCTCCAAATCGATTGAATCTAACCTGGAATCCTTTTTCAACAATCTGTCCAACACTTATTAAATTTTTGGTAATTGTAGGGACATACAAGAATTTGCTTAAGAGGTTCATATTCCCATCTGATGTCTTCACATTACCTATCTTCTCCACTGAGTGCTTTGTGTCATCTCCTGTCTGCACTTCATGCTTGTTATGAGATGATTGGAATCTCCCCCTGCCTTGCTTTCCACCTCTGCCTCTTCCTCTAGCTCTTCCTCTACCCGCAAAGTTTGCTTGGAAAGAGCTTCCTTCATCTTCATTCTTCCTATTCTTTGACTTGTCCTTGACCTTAGCTTTATCAAAATATAAGGCAGAAGTTTGATTACCTCTTGAGGACTCACCACCTTTGCTAATCTTTGCTTCATGAGTGAAGAGTTGTCCCATGAGTGTGTTGAGGTTGGGTACATGCATATCCATGTATAAATCCATGGCTGTTGTGAATGACTCCCACTTGTCGTCTGCTTTGATTCCATTCATGATTTGTCTTATGATTTGCTCCTCTTCAATTACCTCTCCAATGCTTCCAAGTTGGTCGGAAATCTCCTTCATCTTTGTGACATAATCAGTCACATTTTGCTTCGGGCTTTT
Organism: Ceratopteris richardii; assembly: GCA_020310875.1. Classification (NCBI taxonomy): domain Eukaryota; kingdom Viridiplantae; phylum Streptophyta; class Polypodiopsida; order Polypodiales; family Pteridaceae; genus Ceratopteris; species Ceratopteris richardii. The sequence continues at coordinate 139,403,683 of CM035439.1, read as the reverse complement.
CTTCATTGTTGTGAACTCATCCACAATTGGTTCTTCCTTGCTGGAGTGTTGGAAGAGAAGAAAGAAGCAAGTGCATTCCAGGTTTCTCTTGATGTCTTGCATCCCTTGACATGAGGTAAAAGAAAATCAGAGATTGAGTTTAGAATATAGGACCTTGCAAGTGCATCCTTCGAACACCAATTCGAAAGTCCTTCCACTTCTTTATGTGATGGTTGGCCTTTGTTCCTCATGGTTGGCATTGCTTCATCTCCGGATATGAATCTATATAGATTCCTCCCTTGAAGGTAAGCCTCCATCCTTAGAGACCATGCCGGGTAGTTGTTTCGATCCAATTTGTCAATTGTTGATGGAAATCCATCTCCCATGTTGCTTGACTATCCTCTGATACCACTGTGAAGAGAGATGGTGGATGCAATCCAAAGATGAGTAGGTGCCGCTACAACCAGCTTCACACCAGCCAACTTAGACTTCAGAGTTGATTAATAGACCCTTTGAGCTTCCTAAATCCACCAAAATATCAGCCAAGTACTTTGGAACATGTATCCCAAAAGTTTAAGTCAAAACATACTAGTTGCGAAATGACTAGCTCCCAAAACTTACTATTTTTGGACATACACCTGCTGGAAAAAATGAACAGTGCTCTCAACCTGGTAGGAATTAGAAAAATTCCTTTTGGGCATAGCAAATAGACTTAGCAAGCTTCCCAGTCCAAGTTAAAACACTTCAAATGATGGACTGAGCACTGAGAACAAGATTTATCAATTTCTAGAACATGCCCACAATTCTCGGGGCTCTGCAGAGATAGACTAGTGAGAAGTAAAATGCAGATATCGCCAAAAATATAAACTCAATGACCTTGAAAATTGATATGCAAAAACTAGATAAAAAGAGCTTTCCAACACACGTTAAATCACTGAAAAAAGATCAGTATAACTCGAGATATGACCTTTTGAAGGTACTGCTCTGAGTGAGTATAGCAGAGAACAAAACAAAGAAGTAGATGATATTAAATGTATAGATTCACATATGATTACAACCACGTTGGCAATGAATCTTTGCACAATGGGAGTAGAATGATAGAGCTATGGAGTAAGCACTTCAATCTCTACAAAATGACATGAAGTGGTCATGTACAAGGCATGCTAATTTCCTCTTCCTTCTTGCTCCTTTTATAGCTATTCTTGGAGGGAGTTTTGAATTCGAATTCGAATGGCTCCACCTAAAAGTGATCCCCAAAGTTAGGAGATATTCCCTCAGCTCAAAAATTCGTGGGTTTTGGTAGTTAGAGCCACAAAATTGATTTTACATCATGCATGAGGTAAGCCATCCTTTTCCTTTTTCTTTTTTCAATTACAAGAGATAAAAATGAACTCTTTTACAAGAGGTGTTCACATGACTACTCATGTGACTTACAAGTGAGGATGATATCAAATATATCAAGCATGTAGGCTTGGGTAAAATGCACCAACAATTATCACCATTTCTGACCATTTCGAACCTCAGGCGAAGAACCAAAGAGACCTACTTTGCGCACAAGTCTTAGAAAATGCTCTGCAATGATGTCTCACTATGAAGCCCCAACAACAACAACAGAGAATCAACTGGATGACAAGAGCAAGAAGCTCAGGGTATGTGAGGGAGCCCTCGATAATGCAATGTCTAGGAGCCACAAAGGTTGGAGGGCTCCGGCACAGCCTCATCTCCAGGAATGAGAAGACTGCATGAGCATGTGCCAAAAAAAAAAGGCTGGAGAAGCAACGCCACACGAAGCCCAAGTGTTATCGAGAATAACCAGTAATGATGGAAACCATCCCAATCTGGTAACACCGATTAGAGCATTTTAGTGATCCGATGAGGAACTTAGAAAGGAGCACAAGATCAACACTCATAGTTCAACACAGATCCAAAAACGTGATGATGCGATGATTAGGAGCAGTAGACAAGAAGTTTGAGGTCCCAGCAGCTGTCTTTGAACCAGCACCGCTTCGGAAAAGGGTGAGGGAGTTGCCGGCAAGGAGTGTTACAATGAACAACAAGAGGTAACAGCGGAATAGGAGTCCCAGCAAATGAGGGAGAAGGAAGGTTTCCCTAGACCCTCCCTCCTTTTCCGAGCAACAAGAAAAGGTACAGCAAGCTCCACTGCCTGTCAGAGAGGGGCAATGGGGATCCAATAGACATGCCCCCGACAGAGTGAGGGACGCAGGTTTCCAAACCTAGCCACACCTAGAGCCTTAAACCCAGTGAAGTCAGAGGGGGAGCTCCACGGAGCTCAACCCCGCCATCGCCATGTAGAACAGCACAGACAGAGGCTCAACTCCGATCCGGAGGAGCCAGAGAGTAGAAGACATGCATATCCTAGATGAAAAGGGATTGCACATTCCTGCAAGAGTGGGTTATTCCCACTCTCCGAGCATTGAATGGTCGCCAATGAATGCCAAGCTTCATTCGTAACTACCCCTTAGCCTATACTGATCAGAAGTTAATGAGGACATAAGGAGACATCCTACCCATATTTCACGCGTGAGAGTTGAAACGGTTCAAAAATGAAATTCATGAGAAATGCCAATTTATTAAAGCCACCAATAATTCTTTGAGTTTCTCTTTTATTGTTTGCTATTTTCTTAGAGATTTGAAAAGAGGGAAGGGCCAGAGAGAATGTACTTCCCATCCCCCTATTCAAGGCTATCACACCCAACAAGAAATGAAAGTGATGGAAGGTGATGCCTGAGTGTATGTGTGAAGGTGTATATGTGTGTGTGAGAGAGAGAAGGGGGTTGGGGGTTGTTTTTGTGCAACAAACAAAAATAAATATCTAGACTACTCAAAATAAGAAATAAGGGGTACCCTTAACCAACCGAAGGCCACACGTATTCATCCTCCTCCAAGTGTCAAGGTGCATCTCACGAAGTATGGACACGCAAACTTGGAAAAACCAACGGCTAAAGGCCGACATCCCCGGCAACGGCCCCAAATTGTTGAGAAAAGGGGAACAACAGACCCTAACCGCCTCACATGGAAGTGAGAAGCTTCTCCAAGTGAAGTTGCAAGAAGTTCAAGCAACGCATCCACGCCCATGCCCATGAACAATGGCACCATGGCCAACATCAAAAAGGAGCAAAGGAGAGCAATGCACACACAAAGCCAACTCCAAATGCAAGTCCACACACATAGATCATCGCCTTGCACACAAGGAAGAAAAGAGAATAACAAATGACACCTTCTTCCATCACCAAAAAGGAGGCCAAGGCCATGGCCAAGGGACCCCCTTTTACAAGAAATGGGCCTCTATTTATAGGCTCAGCACAATTCCCCCATGTGCTCCTTTTGACTAGTCAAAAAGGAGCACATGCCTAACTATCATATCTAAAAACGATATTTTCAAATATTCTCTAACAACCAAATCTCAAAAGAAAAGAGAATACGTGCGCGTGGGGATTTTTCTAGACTTCTTAAAAAATGTGAGCATTTACAAGGCTCCCAAGCTTTACTTTTAGGAGAAATATTAAAAAGTGTCTAAGGGGGGGTTTTTATGTGAAATCCTAAGTAGATACAAAAAGATATATTATTATGGTCTAGGGAGGGTTCTTATGCACAATTGTGGGTGTGTGCATACCCTACAACCCAGCACCTTCACAAACAAGTTTTCCAAGTGCCTCAAGTTTGGGCAAAGAGGACACCATTTCAGATTTCTGCAGGCATAGTAAACTAGCAAAATTTAGATGACCAAAGCATGCATGCCAAAGCTTTGCATCTGACATAGCCTGAGAATCATGTACTACACATGCCGAATCATTCACAGATCTTTCATAGTCTATGAGCTTATACAACCCATGACAAAGCAATAATCACATTGCCATTTGACAGATCATGAGTTGTACACCTGTCATCAACAAATTTCACAACCAAACCAATCTTGGCTAAAGGTGAAATTGATAACAGATTCTTCTTGATCCCTGGCACAAATAAAGCATCTGACAAAGTGAAAGAACTACCATCAGCAATAGTCAAAATGATCTTACCAACTCCCATGACAGGATAAGAGGAGTTGTTGGCACATGTGACATTATTCCTTGTAGGGGTAGGCTCGAGCAAAGTGAAGAAACTACGCTGCAAGGTGATATATTTGGTCGCCCTACTATCAAAGCACCAAACATCTGAGTCTACTGCAGACATGCACTGCTCATGAAAAGATGAGTCAAAACTGCAAACAGTAGTAAATGCCCATTCCTCTTCCTGCACAAGATTAGCAGACTCTATTTTTGGTGTAGAGGCCTCTACAACAACCATTCCATCCTCTTTCTTCTTTGCCTCTTTAACAACCAGTTTTGGACAGTTCTTTATGATATGATCATTTCCTTTACAGTACTTGCAAAACAATTTCTGTCTTTCTGATTTCTTTTCATCTTTGTCTTCCCTCTTTGATTGTGCTGAATTAGCAAATTTTTGCTTACTAGTTGAAGAGCTCCATTTTCCTTTGCCCTTCTAACTAGCCAAGAAAGCTTGATCTACAACACGCATAATGGACCTGTTCTGCTTGGAATGATCGTCCTGTAACAGAACAGAGACAAACTCCTCAAATAACAAGGCATTTGGATTGCCCTTCATCATCAAATGAAGAGTAGAAGCAAAACTCTGATATGAATCAGGAAGACCATTCACAACGGTCTGCACAAGTGAGCTATCTGGTATAACCTCATCGATAGAAATCAATTGTTCCTTCAAGTCTTTGATCTTTGTTAGAAAGCTATCCATAGAATCACCTTCATTCATGTGCTCACTCTCCAACTGTTTTCGGAGGTAAGCAACATGAGCCTCATTCCTAGCTTGGTAGAATGTGGTAAGTGTATCCCAAGCATCCCTAGCTATTTTGCAAGAGCATATGTGTTGGCATACAGGTCATATGAAGAGCATACAGGTACAATAGAGCAGTCATGCACAATACGGCAACAAGGCCTAATCATTTTTTCCATGGACCATTCATAACTCAAGTGATTTTAATCACTACACAAACATTGTAAATTCCATTTTTGGTAGAATAGACTCCATTTTGTTTAAGCTGAGGAGTCCTCGAGCTTGAGGAGTATTAGAATTAGCTACATACCATTTTTCATAATTTTTAGACTCCGTTTGAGCCCTCAAATAGGCTCTAGAACCTAATTTTTAACTAGGCCGGACACTAGGTCTGGACAAGGCCAAAGCTAGTGAGAAAACTATAAAAAGAGCTAGAGAGCTCATTTTTGGGGTTAGAATGTTTGTGAATTGAGCTTATGTAAGAGACTTTTTGACTAATGCAAAGAACTCCATTGTTCCTCTCCTTGTTCTTGCCTTGTGTGCGCGCGTGTGTGTGTGTGCATACTTGTGTGCTTCTCACTCACACACTTGTGCCTTCACTTGCTCATAGTCTTCATACTAGTCCTCACGTCTCCACGGATTGACAATTATGAGGTGAATCTTCTCACGTTGGTACTCACCATTGTGCTAGAGTGACACCAAATTTGGCGCCGTTGCCGCGGAGAGAGCTTCAAGGACGAGCGTGTGATGGTAAGACGTCAAGTTGAGACATTGGAGTTATAGGTAATATCCTTTCTTTTCTATATTTTTCTTCATTTTTTCTTACTTTTGCATCACCATCATCACCATCATCATCCCCACCATCTCTCACCTCCATCTCCATCTCCACAAAAATTTCAGTTTTTTGGTCATATTCCACTCCCCACCTCATTTCCCTCATTTCATTGTGAGAGAGAGCGAGAGAGAGCTTGCATGCGATCTGTTTTTGTGTGTTTTTTGAGCTTTTGCTGTAGGAACTAGCTGTACCACCTTCTCCAGTAGTTTGCGCAGGTACGACAGACTCTGCACAGGTCCCAGGACGACGACCTCTGTCTGTCGTGACAGACAGAAAAACTTGATATTTTCTGAATGCATGTTTGGCACGGTAACCTACCCCATTAGAGCACTCCAAATCACTAGAAGTTTCTCAAAAATTTGCGTTTTTTCAGTCTATCACGACAGACACCGTCTATCGCGACAGAGACGGTCTATCGCGACAGACACTGTCCATTACGACACACCAAATTCCACGACAGACAATAGACCCCATCTATCACGACTGACACCCGCCTATCGCGACAAACAGAGACCCACGATAGACCCCGTCTATCGTGATAGACACCTATCTATCGCGACAGACCAAAATCCACGACAGACTCAGTCTATCGTGACAGACACCGTCTATCGCGACAGACCAAAACCATGACAGACGATAGACACCGGCTATCGCGACAGACCAGTCTATCGCGATAGACACCGTCTATCGCGACAGACACTGTCTATCGCGACAGACAGTGAGAGTGTAAGAACAGTGAGAGCTTTGATTGACTTAGGGCCAGCCACTAGTGCAGTTCGACTTTCTTACTGCCAAGAGCTGCAATTACAAATCAATCCTATAGAGGCATATCTCATAGGATTGGGAGGTGTGGAAACCCCGTGCATTGGTGAGGTGGAACTTCCCCTCTACATTCAAGAGGTGCTAATGGCAGTCAAAGTGCTAGTGTGTGAAGACGAGGATCTTACCGAACCTCTTGTCCTGGGCCAAGACTGGATCTATGATCATGCAGTCAGCCGCAACCTAAGAAGTGGACTTCTTCAGGCATGGGTAGGCCAAAACCACATAACGATTGAATTAGAAAATCACGCACATAGGCCGCTAGAAGAGGCACCAAATCCTGGTCCTTCCAGGAGTCCACCTGAAATGAACCATGCTACTCTTGACCAAAGTTCTATGGTGCAAAAGATTTCCACTCATGACGAAGGTACAGAAGTCAACGAGGAGTTCCCTTCTTTTCCAAAGAGAATTCGAGGAAAGCAAGCCGAAAAATACACGATACAGAGGAGCTCGAGGACCAAGAAGAAGGAACACCAACCGGTACAATACAGAATACCCCATAGCATGAAGCAGATCTGGATACGCAAAGGTGAACAACCCTCGGCTTTGGAGACAGGATTTCAAAGAAGCATCAAGCAAGCTACAGTGTCGAGGACTACAGCGAAGGAGTACCCTAGGCATCAATCTAGACAAACTATTTCTATTTGGGTTCCAAAGCAATCAATGAAGGCTATCCCAAAGGCTAAACAAATATGGGTGCCCAAGACCTGCCTACTAGCTCAAATAACTTCACCTACAATCACTAGATCAAACCAACACTCACGAGTCCTATTGGCTCCCATCCAAAGGCAAACATCTACACTCCACACCACCACATTCTCGGTCACGCCTCGGAATGTTTGGAAATGGGTACCCAAAAGGTCCCAAACCCAACACACTCCAGTACGCAAACCTTCACACATGATCGCCAATAAAAGCAACGATTCCAACATCAAAGTTTGGAGACCTAAACCCCATGTCAAACCCCCTGACCCACCTCTGTAAATCCTTCCCCTCTGATGTAGGTGCATTCTGAGAACATTGCACAACCAAAGTATGCATCTAGAGTGAACCCTAACCTACTAACCCACATGTACACACATCACGAACACTTCACCCACTAACCTCTAACCACTCGGAATGTCATGTTGGTATTGTGGAGGGAACACCATAACATCCTGTTTCCAATGCAATGCTAATGTGCCTCTCTCTTCTTCTATCATATAAGCATCAGCAACTACAAGCACTCTCATGGCAGAAGCAACAGGTCCGAGCTCACAGGCAGGAATAAGTACTGCAGGAATTGATGTGGATAGTCTACTTGTTGATGTGCCACCAACTGAACGACCTGTGGAGCTGCAACACCTTCAGCAGATCCCGGTACCGGATCCACCCACAGGGATCACAGAGAGAGTCCATGCCGATTCTCATTGGTTCAATGGCATGCCAGGCCCATTAGGAGAGGCCAAATATATATGGGAGTCTAAGTGCGAGTATGACAGATCATGGGTCAGATTCCAATTCTTCTCCAAGGAGTTTGAGATTCTACAGAACACATAGGATCCTCAGACCATATGGCAACGTGCAGGGCTAGCCGAGTACTTCGAGGCACCATTACCCAAACCAGACCTCCTCCGATGCTACTATCTAGTCTCAACATTACAGGCTAATGCAGAAAAGGACAAACCAGGATCGTTTGTTCTTCCTTCCTTGCTGGGCAACAACGAGTTAAAGAGGTTTGAACTTACCTTGGAGTTGGTGAGCTCTGCTTTGAATATGCATGGCACACATGTACCTTCTGAGAAGGATGCTCTTGTTCCTACTACCATGAAGGATAGGAAACTACTGAAGCTTAAAGATATGGCAACACTCACACCAAACATGTCCATCCCTCTCCGTATGCATGCAACATTTTGCTTTCCCCAGTCAAGACCGCTTCACACAACCGCACAAAAGAATTTGGTTCGCTCTTTACTTAGCAGAGACAGGTGTGTTACCAATTAAGCTTCCTGTATGGATTATAGAGTAGTTGTATGAAGCAAATAAAAGGTCTTCTAGGAAATTAGTGGTGAACGGTTGCTGTGCAATCACATGCATTATCTACCGGTGCTTAGCATACAATGTACCCATTGAACGTGCCTTAACTTGGGCACAATTACAAATGTTTAAGAGGCTCAAGAAGTCCACACATCAATCCAAGCGCATGAGGGGTTTGATCCCTTGTGTCCAGACACGTGAAGTTCTGAGTACTCCTGAAGTATCGCCACGAGGGGAGGCCACTGTACCTCCCTTTACCATTAGAATACCCAGGTCTGGATCTGAAACTACAACACAAGCTGCCCCTTCGGCTCCTCCTGCTCCATCTGAATTCAAATTTGCTACAACTGGAGATGCTGAAGGGATGGGTCCCTTGACTTCGAAGCATTCTTACAAAGTACACAACTCTCTGATGTAGAGTTTTATTCAGATATAGAAGAACAGGGCACATCTTCACAAAGAAGGAGAAAATCCACAGAAGGTCGCCATGTACATTGGGATGACGATCAGCAAGATCAACAACAAGGACATCTAGAAGAAGAAGGAGCAGACGAAGAGGAGACCACTGAAGCCCCCGTGTATACAGCAGATCTCCGAAGGCTGTATCAAATCATGGAACGAGTGCGATCGCAACAACTGCTCACCGAACAGAGCAGTAGGGTACTCATGACTCAGCTTTTGGAAGAAGCAAGAGTTGACTCAGAATATAGTGAAGGTCTCTTATTAATGGCAAAAACATATGGGGTAGTAGAAGCAGTTCGGACCGCCATTAGGAGGTCTCCAATTCAATATGATCGACGAAGATTCCAAACACGACCACGGTCAGGTAAAAACATCCAGATCCCCATTACAACGGCAGAAGGTCCGATTATTACATCTGAACCCATTGAGACAACCTCCCAAGCAGCAGAAACCACTAGCCAAGAGCATACAATCATCCATGAAGAGTCAACTGAACCACTACCACCCACACCCCCACCATCGCCTCCTAGAACAGAAGCCGTGGAGATCACCTCGACCACCGAACCCACCAAGCAAACCTTCATCTTCCACACTCCCACCTCGAGTTCAACCCTGTTCTCCATTGGTGACAACCCAATCTATGAAGCCACCACCATCACAACCCAATCCACCGAACCGCTCATAGAGCCTGCCCTAGGACAACCATCCCCCATACCCTCAGCCATAGGTCATCCTGACTCTAGATCCATATTCCTTGGATTCCCTACCACCACACCACCCTTCATGACCTCCATGCCTCTACGACCTCAACCCCCAACCCCCATCCCCCCACTTCTCCAATCCCTCCATGCCTTTCTTGCTAGAACTTTTCAACCCAGGTCTCAACCATTCCCTTTATTTTCAGCTCCCAACCCCACTTCTCATCTATTCACCACTTTCACACACACACCACCTACCATTCCAATGTATATGGTAGACACCACACTTGCTTCCACTCCTGAAATCATGGACATTTCACCACCCACAGCACCTCCCCCACCACCCACACTTCCACCTCCTCCCATTCCCCCTCCACCAATTTCACCCACACACACATCTCCATTAGACACATCATTCACGCTTCCCATTCCCCAATCCCCTCCCCATGCATCCTCCATTGTACAAACAACACCATCATCCATAGGCAATGCATTGGACACCATGCTAGCATGTATTTCACAGTTAAGGATAGAGTACAATCAGCTCCAACAACATAACGCAGGACTGCAAGAGCACTCGAAGGTGCTACAAAATCGTCTTGCTGCAGTAGAAGAGGAGAATGCTCGCCTCCATACACAATTCCAAACTTTACAAGAGGCTCATAGTGTATTGGAAGTACAGTTACAGAATACAGACGAAGAAGCAATACAAGTGGTAGAAGGCCATCTAAAAACACAACTAGAACACAATTCAAGACTTCAACGAAATATGGCACTTCTTAGAAGACACCTTGCAGCTGCTCACGAGGAGAATCGACGCCTACAGAAATAGAACCAAGAGAACTTAGAAGCAGCCATCGAAAGCACACTAGGGGCACCCATCAGCCCATCAAAGTTTCAAGCAGTGACCCCCGACAATATCAAGATCATATTTGAAGACTATGCCATGCTGCTTGAAGCACATGACCAACTATCAGAGGAATTGAGTCAACTGAAGCAGAAACAAAAAAAAGACACAACGAATGCCCCTCAAACTACCTCATCAGCGGCTTCACTTCTCACAGACTCAGAGGCCCTACAAGATCTCCAGACACAGGTCACAGAGTTGCAAGCATGCCTACTACAATATGAAAGACCACCTTCCCCTCCAAAGGCTCCCACTGACGAAGAAATAGTACAAATTCCTATGGAACAAACATTTGAAGAAGAATACGACCTACAACCCTTCCCAGGAGGTCAACAATCAGAAGAAGGTCAGGACACATTTGAAGCACCACGACCCCCATGGCTACGACAAGTGGAGGAAATCGGGAGTTCACATGAAGAGCGAACCGTCGTGCAAAATCAGGCTATGAGAGTCATAGAAGAGACTGTATTACAATCCAATTACTTCAAAAACCTGTCATTGAGACGCCTTATCCTCTCATCAGAACTCCGATACAGGCCTTACTATATCATTTTGGCAGATTATAACGTAGAAATACAGAGAGTCACAGGGAATATACCTTCCTTCGCAACCCAATTTCAACTCGAAGACCTTCCTCCAGAGGTGCAAAAAGGCAAGATCCGTAACCAACATGGCGGTAGAAACTTCTTGAAACCTATCCTGAAATGCTTCGCACCTGGAACAATGCGCCATTACATCTCCTCTATAATCCATGCTATGGCCCTGTTCCATGACGCCGCTCATGGAAAGCATTCAACATAAAGGTCCAGAATAACGCACAATGCAAGGAATGGCTCAATTATCCATACATTGCGCCACCACACGGACCACCGTCAGTAGCGTACATGATGGGAACAATTCGACATTGGATGCCATGATTGAAGCCCATGCCAGATGTGGCGGCCCAAATGATGCTTAAGATTTTGGATATGATGCAGGTAGTCCTCAAAACCTTTCGAAATGCGACAGCCTCACAGATACGGCTACCGGGGTTTACTAATGGAAACTATGATTTAGTGTACGACATGAGCACCACCCCCAACATTAGGGTAGCATATTCTTGGCATGCACGCATCAAATACCTCCCTGCATGCTATAAATAGACATTCAAAGAAATGTTCCGATCCGGATTTTGGGAGTACCACTCAGAAGTGTTTGCACCTAAGCCAACACACCTGCTCCAACTCTTTGCTTGTGAACAAGCCATGTACTCTGAGTACTACACCACACCGCAACGAGAGGTCCCCGGTGCAATAAATTGGGATGCATTGGAAGCTGATCTAGCAAGAGGCTTAAGGATAGGAGAACACGAACTTGCCACCAATGTCATCCAATACTATATCGACCACCCGATAGAACAGAGGTCTGTCAGGGGCGACAGACGCTAGGAAGGGGGGAGAATGTTGGCATACAGGTCATATGAAGAGCATACAGGTACAATAGAGAAGTCATGCACAATACTGCAACAAGGCCTAATCATTTTTTCCATGGACCATTCACAACTCAAGTGATTTTAATCACTACACAAACATTGTAAATTCCGTTTTTGGTAGAATAGACTCCATTTTGTTCAAGCCAAAGTCCTCGAGCTTGAGGAGTATTAGAATTAGCTACATACCAATTTTCATAATTTTTAGACTCCGTTTGAGCCCTCAAATAGGCTCTAAAACCGAATTTTTAACTAGACCAGACACTAGGTCTGGACAAGGCCAAAGCTAGTGAGAAAACTATAAAAAGAGCTAGAGAGCTCATTTTTGGGGTTAGAATGTTTGTGAAATGAGCTTATGTAAGAGACTTTTTGACTAATGCAAAGAACTCCATTGTTCCTCTCCTTGTTCTTGCCTTGTGTGCGTGTGTGTGTGTGTGCATGCTTGTGTGCTTCTCACTCACACACTTGTGCCTTCACTTGCTCATAGTCTTCATACTAGTACTCATGTCTCCACGGATTGACAATTATGAGGTGAATCTTCTCACGTTGGTACTCACCATTGTGCTAGAGTGACAATATGTGAGGAGTAATGGCACGTTGGACAGGCAAAGCTATCAATGCATGTGCGAGGGCATCTCTGTCATCCCAATGAGTTTGCTCTACAGTAGGTGCAGTAGAAATCGCAGCACGAACAGGAGTATGCAGAATATCATCATCTCCGACACCTTCTGCATCAGCTTCAATACCTATAGTTGTAACAGTTGCAAGTGTGATAGGAAATTTTTCAACACCCTCCACAATGTTCCACATTCCTTTTGGAACCAATACATGTCGCATCATATAAGCCCATAACGAGTAGTTGGTACCATCCAACTTATCCTCAATAGCCAACATATGGAATACATCACTTCTTTCAGCCATGGCCGGTGACTAAAATGTTGGGAGTGATGGTTGGATGCACTCAGGAAATCAGTTGGTGATGCAAAACCTGCTTCACACCTGCCCTCTTTTCCTTTCAGATTTGCTTAGTACACTTGCTTAGCTTCCAAATGACACAAAGAAACCATATATGTACTTTGGAAATGGTTTGGGTAATGATCAAACCAAAACAGATAACTTGGTACTTTAAAAATCAAGAAAAACTTTCTATTCCTGTAGTGATACCTGCTCAGACTTTTACTCAGTGTGTCCAGCACACTTAAAATTGGGACAATTCCTTTTGGGAGTATTAAAGTACCTTAGTAAGCTACCAATCACAAGTGGAATCACTTCAATTGATAAACTATGCACTGAGAAATAAGTTTAGCAATCTTCTAGTTACCCCCGACTTTTTAGGAACTCTGCAGACACAGACCAGTGGGCACTTCGAATCGGATTTCTCCCAAATGGCTGAATGAAATCCTCTGAGATTTTGTATGCTTGTAGTAGACCTTGAGCTGGTTCTAATGAGCTATAGATCTCTTGATTTGGTTCAGTAGATCCAGAGATATGCCCTGATGAAGTTGACAGACTTGGAGAAGTTAACACAGAGAACCAGAAATGAGAAATGTGTGTATATCTATTGATTAATAAGATTGTACAAGCTCAATAGCATGACAAGCATAGCTAATTGAGGTGTGGTGGTGTAGGCTATGGAGTAGCACAGACACACACTCAGTTACAATGAAGATATGCCTCAGGGAGTGAGCTGAAGAGAGTGAACTAACCGCGACTTTTTCACTTCATCTTTTATAGGAGTTTTTTGATCATTTGATTTTGAAATTCAAACTAAGGCTCCCTAGAATCTCTCCTCTAAAAGTAGGGAGATATTCTCTCCATTACATCATTCAAATTTCCACGACTTATGAGGTAGGTAAGTAATTACATGAGATGCCAAGTCATAAAGACTTTTACAAGGAGTAAAAGATAATAACTCATAAGTATGAGTTCCTATGCCTTATCCTTCATGTAGAGATATCCTTCAAGGATTCCAAATCCATCTTCAAAGTTTTCAAGGTTCCAAGCCAATGTGTGAAGGCTTGTCTTGCACCAAGAGCTCCCCCTCAAGCCAAACACTTTGGCTTAAGTCTTCTCTTTCATTCTTCAATCACTTCCTGCAATCCAATCATAGATTTGAATCTGCATAACTTGTTTCCATCCAATGCCTTTGTAAGTAAATCTGCACATTGCATATTAGTAGACACATATGTCAATTGAATCTCTTTGCTAAGTAACTTCTCTCTCACATAGTGGTAATGAACCTCTATGTGTTTGGTTCTAGCATGATAAATTGGATTTGCCGCAAGGTGAAGAGAGCTAGTGTTGTCTCCAAAGATAATAGGTGGTCTTGTGTGTAGACCTAACTCTGTATATAGAAGCTTCAACCAGATAGCTTCTTGAGTTGCATTGGCAAGCCCTCTATACTCTGCTTCAGTGGATGACAATGCCACTGTAGGTTGCTTCTTGGCTGACCAAGAAATAGGCTTATCTCCTGCAAAACAAATGTAACCTGAGGTGCTTCTCCTATCATCCTTGCATCCTGCCCAATCTGCATCTGAGTAGACTTTTATGTCAACATCTGATGTATAAGGAAAATACAAACCATGACTTTGTGTTCCCTTCAAATACTTCAAGATCTTCTTGGCTGCTTCTAGGTGAGGTACCCTAGGTTTGTGCATGAATTGACTAAGCACACTTACTCCATATGCTATGTCAATTCTTGTCAAGGTAGCATAGTTCAAACTACCTACCATACTTTGGTATCCTGTAATGTCTTTGATTTCTTCTCCTTCATGAGCACTTAGCTTTTGGTTAACCTCCATTGGAGTAGTAGATACCTTAGCATCCTGCAAGCCAAACTTCTTGGCCATATCCTGTACATACTTCTTTTGAGTGATGTAGATACCTGAATTTGTGTAGACCAATTCAAGACCTAAGAAATACTTTAATAGTCCAAGATCACTGATCTTGAATTCTTTCATCATCTGTCCTTTGATGTGTCTAATCCCATTGACATCATTGCCTGTAATGATGATGTCATCAACATAAACACATAAGTAGATTACCTCTGTACTACTTCTCTTTATGAATAGAGAAGTGTCTGCTTTGCTCATTACAAATCCTTGGTCTAGGAGGTAGGTGGTCAATCTGTAATTCCATGCTCTAGGTGCCTGCTTCAAACCATACAGAGCCTTCTTCAATTTACAAACATAATGTACCTTTTTTGGATCTTCATAGCCAGGTGGTTGTGACATGTAAACTTCTTCAGATATCCATCCATTCAAGAATGCATTCTTCACATCCAATTGGTACATGTTCCAATTTTTGGATGCAGCTACACTCACCAAAACTCTGATAGTTGGCATCTTGGCCACAGGAGAAAATGTCTCCTCATAATCAATGCCTTGGGTTTGTGCAAAACCCTTGGCTACCAACCTAGCTTTGTACCTGTTTATTGTTCCATATGAATTCTTCTTTAGTTTGTAGATCCATCTGGATCCTATCACCTTCATAGAGTCCTTCTTGGGTACCAAGTCCCAAGTATCACTTTCCTTGAGAGCTTCTATCTCTTCATCCATGGCTTCTCTCTATTCTGGTTTGATAATTGCTTCTTCATAGGTACCTGGTTCTTCATTCAACAAGTCTTTTGCAAGATATACAGAATGTTTAGTTACAAGTGATGTGTCATACCCAAATCTGATAGGCTTCTTCTTTTCTCTTTGAGATCTCCTCATTGCTTGAGTAGAAGTTTCTGGCTTATCCTCTAATTGCTTCATCTTCATCTTTCCTTTGGACTTCCAAGCCTTGAACTCTTCAAGGTTTATTGTATCATCATCTGAGCTTGAATCTTCTTGCTGAGTTGGTTCTTCCTTAGTGAGCTTTGGAAAATCTTCTTCCATGTCATAGGGTAGACTTACTTTCCTGCATTCATTCTCATACCATGAGTCATTCTCATCAAATATGACATCTCTGCTTACCTTGAACCCTTTGTTTGTTGGGTTGTAGAATCTGTATCCCTTTTGGTTCAAATCATAACCAATGAAGATACATTTTTCAGCCTTAGGATCTAGCTTTCCTCTTACCTGTGAGGGAATATGCACATATGCTACACAACCAAAGATTTTGCAATGATCCAGAGAGGGTCTCTTACCATGCCAAGCTTCATATGGTGTCATGCCATCAAGTGATTTGGATGGCAACCTATTGATGAGATAAGTGGCAGTGGATACACTGTCTGCCCATAGGTAATTTGGCAACTTTTTCTCATTAAGCATAGACCTAGCTGTTTCTACTATAAGTCTATTCCTTCTTTCTGCTACCCCATTTTGTTCAGGTGAATACCTTGTAGTGATCTCCCTTTTGATGCCTCTTTCCTGCAAGAAATCTTCAAACTCATTGGAGAAGTACTCTCCTCCACCATCTGACCTTAGCCTCTTCAAGCTTCTACCTGTTTGATTTTCAACAAGTGCAAGATACCTCTTGAAACAATTAAACACTTCATCTTTGTGCTTCATAAAGTATAAAATGGTCCACCTGTTATAGTCATCAATGAAGGACACATAATACCTTGAACCAGAAATGGAAGGGTCCTTGCTAGGTCCCCAAACATCTGTGTGTACCAAGTCTAGGTAGTCTTCATGCATGAAACCTTTCCTTGAATAGGGTAATCTGTGAGACTTACCAAATTGACATGATCCACATTTGTAAATCATGTGTTGCTTGGATACATTAGGTATCCCAAGCACACATTGATCCCTGCACATTTGCTTAAGAGTCCTTTCACCTATGTGCCCTAATCTCTTATGCCATATCTCTAACTCTGAGAGTGTCTGATCCTTGTAATTATACAAAGCAATGTTTTTTGTATCTTCTAGCTCAAATGTAAATAATCTACCTGATTTCTCCCCTTTGGCTATCCTTCTGAATCCATGTTTTGGGTCCTCCACATATGCTCCATGTTGTGTGAATCTGACCTGCAAACCTTTCTCCACAATCTGACCAACACTCATTAAATTTTTAGTTATTGTTGGTACATAGAGTACCCTGCTTAATAGGTTCTGATTACCATCACATGTCTTCACATTTCCAATTTTGATAACAGAGTGTTTAGTGTCATCACCTGTTTGTACCTGATGTTTGCCCTTGGGCTCTTCCAAATCAGAAAGTAGTGCCACATTGCCAGCTACATGGTTAGAACATCCTGAGTCAATGTAAAATAAATGATCATCATTTGTACCTATCTTGGAGGTCATATTCATGATCAATAAGGAGTCATCTTGCTCCTTTGTGTAGTTGTTGTAGTCTCTTCTATTTCTGAATCCACCTTGGTAGTTTCCATTGTGGTTGATGTTGTAGTTGTTGTTGTATTGGTTGTTGTATCCATTGTAGCTTTGATGTTGGTTGAATCTGCCTCTTCCTTGAGAGTATCCACCTCTTGAGTAGCCTCTTCCTCTCTGATTTTTGTAGTTCTTGTAGCATTCATCTGTGGTATGATTGGACAATCCACAAATGTTGCATGGTGATGAGTTGTAGGGTCTCCCCCTACCTGACTTACCTCCTCTGCCTCTTCCTCTAGATGACCTACCTCTCCCTACATAATTAGCTTGAGAGGTAGAGCCTTCTTCATCCTGTTTCTTCTTGCCTTTATCTTTAACCTTTTTTTCAGTATAGAGAGCAGAGGGATTATTACCTTTTGATTGATCTCCAGCCTTTGTAAACTTTGCTTCATGTGTAAATAGTTGGCCCATAAGTGTTGTGAGATCAGGGGTATGCATGTCCATGTAGAGGTCCATTGCAGTGGTGAAACTTTCCCACTTATCATCTGCCTTGAGTCCATTTGTCACTTGCCTGACTATTTGCTCCTCTTCAATTTCCTCTCCAATGCTTGCTAGTTGGTCTGCCACATCTTTGATCTTTGTCACATACTCTGAGACTGATTGCTTGGGCTGCTTCCTAAGGGTTGTGAACTCTATCCATAATTGATTCTTCCTAGCCCTTGTATTGGAAGAAAAATAATTTGACAAGGTTTCCCAAGTCTCTTGGGAAGTCTTACAGTTCCTTACATGAGGTAAAAGGAAGTCAGATATAGAGTTTAAGAGATAAGACCTTGCCAAAGCATCCTTTGCACACCATTGGTTGAGCCTTTCATGTTCATCCTTTGTAGGTAGTCCTCTAGTCTTGAATGAGGGCAACTCCTCATCTCCTGATATGTATCCAAATAGACTTCTCCCTTGTAGATAGGTCTTCATTCTTAATGACCAAGCCTGATAATTGTTTCTATCCAATTTGTCAATGAATGAAGGGAAACCATCACCCATGATTACCTTATTTGCTCTGATACCACTATTGGGAGTGATGGTTGGATGCACTCAGGAAATCAGTTGGTGCTGCAAAACCTGCTTCACACCTGCCCTCTTTTCCTTTCAGATTTGCTTAGTACACTTGCTTAGCTTCCAAATGACACAAAGAAACCATATATGTACTTTGGAAATGGTTTGGGTAATGATCAAACCAAAACAGATAACTTGGTACTTTAAAAATCAAGAAAAACTTTCTATTCCTGTAGTGATACCTGCTCAGACTTTTACTCAGTGTGTCCAGCACACTTAAAATTGGGACAATTCCTTTTGGGAGTATTAAAGTACCTTAGTAAGCTACCAATCACAAGTGGAATCACTTCAATTGATAAACTATGCACTGAGAAATAAGTTTAGCAATCTTCTAGTTACCCCCGACTTTTTAGGAACTCTGCAGACACAGACCAGTGGGCACTTCGAATCGGATTTCTCCCAAATGGCTGAATGAAATCCTCTGAGATTTTGTATGCTTGTAGTAGACCTTGAGCTGGTTCTAATGAGCTATAGATCTCTTGATTTGGTTCAGTAGATCCAGAGATATGCTCTGATGAAGTTGACAGACTTGGAGAAGTTAACACAGAGAACCAGAAATGAGAAATGTGTGTATATCTATTGATTAATAAGATTGTACAAGCTCAATAGCATGACAAGCATAGCTAATTGAGGTGTGGTGGTGTAGGCTATGGAGTAGCACAGACACACACTTAGTTACAATGAAGATATGCCTCAGGGAGTGAGCTGAAGAGAGTGAACTAACCGCGACTTTTTCACTTCATCTTTTATAGGAGTTTTTTGATCATTTGATTTTGAAATTCAAACTAAGGCTCCCTAGAATCTCTCCTCTAAAAGTAGGGAGATATTCTCTCCATTACATCATTCAAATTTCCACGACTTATGAGGTAGGTAAGTAATTACATGAGATGCCAAGTCATAAAGACTTTTACAAGGAGTAAAAGATAATAACTCATAAGTATGAGTTCCTATGCCTTATCCTTCATGTAGAGATATCCTTCAAGGATTCCAAATCCATCTTCAAAGTTTTCAAGGTTCCAAGCCAATGTGTGAAGGCTTGTCTTGCACCAACATAAAATAGCTTGATGCAAAAAATTGATTGTATCTCAAAACGTTGAAAAGAACTGCCTAGACGAATTCTACTAGACCTGTAGGAGACTTTGAGACGCTTATACTGGCGAACCAAAACTAGTATATACCTTTGGCACAAAAAGATGAAATAGCCTGCACAAGTGCTACAATAGTGCATTTGCAGTCCGAAACGAGCTCAGATCGCGATTTCGACACCACAAAGTGAAGTTGTTTTGATCTCAAAAACATGCTGAGTATGCTCACCGAAATGTGTGCGATTTTGAGACTACAATCGGAGAGGTGTCGATGACACCCTAGATGAAGCGGCAACCTTCCCTGATACCAATTGTTGGAGTTAGACGTCTACGAAAGCATGCGAATAACACAAGGAAGAAGAAGAAGCTTGGAGCACAACACACAATTTTGGATGTATTACGACTAGAATGTACAAAGATAAGTAGCTCGTTAGGGCAATAGGCGTATATACAAGCCAGGGGAAAAAACCTCCTAAAGAGGGAGAAAAGTGCCCCGGTGGTCCTAGTGTGTTCACACACATCACTACCTAAATATATCAACACTCCAACCAAGTCAGATGAAACCTATAGTAGTGTATCTTCCCAATTGAACAACGTTGAGGAATTGGTGGATTTAGTGGATTTAGTGGAAAAAACTAGGAGTTCAAAACCAACAACGAGAAAAACCCTATCAAGCCCAACCTATGTGAATGCCCATGTTAAGAAAATGCATACAATGTGGATGAGACCACCCATCTCATGCTTGTGCAAGAGGAGGACTTGTCCCCCCATAGGCATGTCAATTTAATATGAAGCTGATACAGGGACCAAACCTCTACTGTCATATCGTGCAAAGATACCCAAATCACATTGTTGAAAAATTTTCATATAATAGATAATGTAGGCCAATCCAACCACCACAATGCAAGAATTATGATACCAACCTAGAGAGCAAGCCAAGGAGACTCCAAGATATGTTGCATATCAAGGACCACCCATGGCCCAAAGGCCTTATGAGTATCAAGGATATACTCAACCTCAACTAGTGCTAGGACAACATCCCCCACATCCTCAAAATTTAGTTCCAATTAAGTATACACAACAAGAAGAAACCTTACAAAGAGGTGTAGTACTTGTGGATCTATGGAGATTGTTATCACTATGACCATAATCTCATAGAGTATTAATCCTCCTACGAGCAACAATATTATGAACATGATGGCTATGGAAATTGTTATGGGTTTGAATACACCAATCTAATGTATGCAACACTTATAGTTCAAGCTCCAAGAAGACCTACAACTAGAACACTTGAAACTAGAGGACCATGTTATAGATAAAGAGGATACCTATTTGTTAGGGAATGCAAGATGCCCCGTCCTCCACCACCTTAGAAGGTTTGGGAAGGATATTGCAGTGATTGTGGAAAAGAGCTATCTTAAGGCGCCATTTTCGCCTTTCTTAGGCTTAAGCTAATATCCGGAATGCACCGTTCGCTTTGGTCCATGAAGGCTTAAGCGTTTTCTTTAGTGCAAACCGTTTCTCAAACAAACCAAAATCAAAACAAACCGAAACCGTTTTCGTTTCCCTAACAAGTTTAGCACCAATAGGAAACTTTAGCTTAGGAGTTCAGGGATTTTCCCAAGAACCCCTCTAAAGCACATTCCATTGCTTAGATTAATGTGATTGAAGTCATAGAGTCCTCAAGTAGTGATAATGAATACACAATATCATTAAGGGCCATAAATACAGTGAGATCTTGGAAAATCAACAATCTAATAGTCTTCGCAGTGAGAAGGATGTAGAATCCTTACCTCAGGAAGTAAGAGATTCAAAAGAACCGTTAGAGACCTCAATGAAAAATTAACCTCAAAGATGGAAAACTAGAAAAGAGAAAATAAAAAATATTGGGATTACGAAGATGGCTGAAGAAAAGGAAAAATTGGTAGAAGGCATCGAATCTAATCAAACTAGTCCAGCCAAACAAAACATGAATGTGGTGAAGGAAGAACAAACAAAGGACCAGACACGATCAATTCTAGTAGATCCTTCTTGAAGACTTAAAGATGTGGTTAAAAGCTTATGAATCTAGAATAGAGATAGGACCTAGTCTAGAGCAACATGACCATAGTTACCCAAGAGGAGATGTCAAGAAGGAAAGATTAGAAATATGTAACAAACATATTGAAATTGTTTACACTATGCGAGAACAATCAACATCAAACCTCCCTGAGATGAGAATTCTAGAAGATACATTCCAAGGATGTTTAGGCAACTCCAATTCAAAATAGAAGAAACAAGAACCAAATAAGGAAATTGAAGAGGAGTTAAGGGTAGAAACCATAGAAATAGATTCTATGATTCCTCAAGTGGAAATAATTGGCCACATGACTTATGGGCCAAAGTTGAAGAAGAGAGGTGGAGAAAAACAGAAGATGTGATACCTCCCTTCGTGAAACAAGATGCTTCCATGAATCAACCCATGATGAAGCTAGCAATAAACTCAAAGGAACTATCCAACCAAGATGAGGAGAGAGACAAAGCTATATGTTTAACTACCCTTCCAAACTATATGGGTGAATATGAACAAAAGTCACATCTCTTTCATGCCCCTACAATAAGATGCAAGGAGAGAGAATTTTTGAGGAGGTGTCAACCACCCTAAAGAGTTTGAAAAAGGCTAAAGTTCATTGCTTCTTAACATTAGAAGAGCTCTTGCAAGTAAAACCCCATGTATGGAATTTGGCCACTCAGTTAAATTTGAAGGAACATAGTATATCAGCCCAGGAAAAGAAGGTGGAAGAAGCCCCAACTATCAAAATACCTATGGATAAGGTTGGAGACTTCAGTGAAGGTGATGAAGGACATATATATATCCCAATTACCTTTTGAGGGTATATGACCAAGGCCATACTAGATACCAGTGTTGGAGTAGGGATAGTTACCAAAGAGATTTGGCAAAAATTTGGAAAACTAACATTGAGACCAACACGAATGAAGTTGCAACTAGCATATGGTCATGTGGATTGTCCTTTAGGACTCCTAAAGAATGTAATTTTGAACACATGTGAAGAAGAATTTGAGCATACCTTAGCCATATGCCAATTTGGAAAGGTATGTAATTATGAGATGGTTTTAGGAAGACCTTTTATGTGACAACTAAAGGTAGTTCAGGACTGGGGATGAGATGCTTTATATCTTCAACTATAGGGCATGGAAACTAAAATAAATCTCCAACACTTCTCCTATAGGGAAACCTCTTCAATGAAACACCATCCATAAAGAGTAGATGATGTATCAATCCATAGTTCTGGATCTAGTGATCAACCTTGGATGAATGAAGATATCGAGCTATGGATATGTAAGGCAGCCCAAAGAGAGGAAAAAAGGTTACAACATTGGAAATTAGGACAAGAGGAAGACAAGCCTATAGAAGATCTAGAATACATGCCTCAAATATTTCTAGATGAAGCTTTTGAACCACATGGATGGATGGAAATATTGGATACCTTAGACATGTGAGTGAATGAACAAGTGCTAATCATGGACAAGTGTGTAGATGAGGAAGGTTATGATTTGAGCTTGTACATGGTAGTACTCCAAGAAGTAGAAGAAGGTGAAATAATTGAGCAGGAATGGAAAGAGGAACATGAAAGTATAGAAATGTAACCCGAATTTAACTCTGAGGAACAATACTTAAAAGAAGTAAAAAATGGAAAACTTGTCAGAACATGAAAAGATATTCTCCATAGAAGAATATCCAAAAAACATTGATAAGAAGAATGACGAGATGGATAGACAAAATCAGCAATGAGAATGTTATGAAGTAAAATAACATTTTAAAAGGTACAAAATAAAGGAGCAAAAGATTTCTATTCAAATGCCAAAGAGAGAAGCACAAGATGGAGTAGCTGTAGCTCAGTGATGAGTAGCACCTCCTTTAATGTCAATCCGAGAAGACATGAGGATGGTATGAAGACCTCGAACAAGTGATGGCACAAGTGTGTGAGTGAGAAGCACACGAACATGCACACACAAACACACACACGCACACACAAGGCAAGACAAAGAGAGAGAAACAATGGAGTAACTTCTATTGCAAAAGAGTTCTCATAAAAGTTCAATTCTACAACAAGCTAGCCTGAAAAATGAGCTCTCTAGCTCTTTTTATAGTTTTTGACTAGCTTTGGTCCTGTCCAGACCTAGTGTCCGAACTAGTTAAAAATTAGGTCCCTATGCTAATTTGGAGGCTCAAACGAGCTCAGAAAATTATGAAAATTGATAGATACGTACTTCTAATGTTCCTCAAGCTCAAGGACTCCTTTGCTTGCATAAAATGGAGCTACAAAAGGTGGAATGGCAATGGTATGGAGTGACTAAAATCATTATTTCGGAAATATTTGGAAAAATTTAAGGGCCTATTTGCCAGATCTGCGTTGACTACTTTGCCTGCTTGATCCTTGCTCGGACTCCCTTCTTTGGCTTCCTTCTCTTGTGGGTCCTTGGGTGCCTTGACTGCTGCCAACACCCCCCCTCTCTCGCGTCTGTCGTCTCTGATAGACCCTTGTTTGGCTGAGCATTGCATATAGTATTAAACCACATCTGAAGCTAGATGATGTTCTTCCAGCCACAACCCCCGTGCTAGGTCTGTTAATAAGGCATCCGAATCTACTGGCCCTGGAACGTCCGAATGTGGCAACCACAATTGATCCGAGTGTGGGGTCTGTTGGAGCAAATCTATGAAAAGCCTAAGTATTGGCTTGAGTCCCACAAAGTCATAGAAGAAGCTTTAAAATGAAGACTATGTAAAGTTCACTTGTGAACTACCTCTTGTAACTTTTGAAGACTTTACTTAATGTAAAAGTGAAAGAATCTTAAGTGGTTGAGTCCACTTGATCAAAAAGGGAAAGAGGAGCCACGAATTTGTGATTTGTGGTAGGTAGAGAATCAAATCAATCACTAATTGATTGGAGAGTGATTGAGGGAAGTTAGCCTCCCAAACTCAACTATAAATAGATGGCAGCTTTAGTCGTGGTTAGAGAGACCTATGTGAAGACGTCCAAGAGCTGAGCTTTATGCTATATCAAGGTGTGATTCCAAGGCACACATATGTATCAGTAAGTCCATTGTATTGTACAGGCAATATACTTTCATTTTCATGATCATTTGAGTTCATATTTCCATGTTCTTGTGAAGTGTACTACTCATTGCCATATCTCTCAGTTTTCTCAGTCAGATTGTAGAGATGGTTTCTCTGATCTTGGTGCATCATTTTCCGTGATTTAACTTGGTAAAGTTAGCTCTACAAGTCTATTATATGCTCATCAATTGTCATTTCATTTGAGTGTTTCAATCTTCAGTTATGTTCAGTTGAATTCAACACTATCTGTACATTTTCACTTCTCTGTCAGGTACCCGACTTTTTTACTCATCATGTCATAGCTGTTTCTTAGTGTGTAATTACCCGAATTCAATGATTTAAAGCTTGTTCGATTCAGCATACTGTATAGTATAAGCGTAAAAATTTTCAAAATCATTGGATTCTTAAATCTTGAGTTATGGTCATTTTGTTGCTCACTAGTCTCATTACTGTAGCAGCCCATGAAAATCGGGATGATGTCATCACTTGTTAAACATCATTCTCAGTGTGTAGTTCATTATTTTTTATGAGATCACTTTTGAAAGTTATCTATTTAAGTTAACTAGACTTCCCCAAGAGGAATTAAGCTAATTGCTACTGTGCTCAGAGAATTAGGCAAACCACTCGACAGGTGTATGAACCAAAATAGCAAGTTCTTCACCTTTGAGCTAACTCCAACTTATCTGTTTTGATCTATCCTTTTGAGAGTGATTGTTGGAAGTAGCCAGAGGCACAGACGCCACGGAAGCATGTGAAGACAAAGCAGGGAGCCAGGAGGATCAATTTTTCAAACAAATATATTTCTTATTAATTCTCCAAACATTCAAACAGTGATTATTATCACTAATTGTAACATATGTATCATAGAAAACCACATTTTGTAATCCATAGCTCCATTTTGTGCAAGCCGAGGAGTCCTCGAGCTTGAGGAGCTTAGGTAGAATGCTCGTACCAATTTTCGTTATTTTTAGACATCGTTTACCCTTCCAAATAGCCTCTAGGACCTATTTTTTAACTAGGCCGGTCACTAGATGTGAAACCGGTCAAAACTAGTCTAGAAACTATAAAAAGAGCTAGAGAGCTCATTTTTGAGGTTGGTTCATTTTGGTTAGTGTGAGCATAGAGCTAGTTTGAGCTTGTAAGAGCATTCTTGAGTAATAGAGTTAATTTCCCACCTTCCATTGTGTCTTGCTTGTCTCTTCATTGTGTGTGTGTATGTGTGTGTGCATCTTTGTGCTTCTCACCTTCACTCTCACATCATCTCACGTTCACGATCTTCATATCACTCCTACCTCTCCCACGGATTGACATTAAGGAGGTGAAGCTTCTTAACGTGGTACTTACCATTGTGCTAGAGCAACACCAAATTTGGCGCCGTTGCCGGGGATCGAGTCTAGGACGAATGTGTGATGGTAAGAGTATAGCAAGAAGAGGCGTTGGAAGGTAAAAATTTCAGTTTTTGTTGTTGTTTTTACTTAGTTTTTAGTGTTTTTCACCTCCCCCATACTCCATCTTCATCATCGCATCATCATCTCCATCTCCAAAAAAATCAGAAAATTCACCATATCCCCCCATTCACCTCAATTCCCCTCATTTGTGCATGCGAGAGAGCGAGAGAGAGTTTTTGCGCTTGTATGCACTTGTGTTTTCTTGAGTTTTCTTGCAGGTACAGAGCTTCAGAGCATCAGGAGAGCTTCCAAAAGGTAAAACATGTACTTTCTGTCAGAAATTTCCGAGCAGGGCGGACCATCGCGATGGTCTGCAATTTTCGGATTTTGAGGTAGGCGACCACACCACGAGATAGGCGATCCCTGCGCATACACGGAACCATTTTTGCATTTCAAAAATTCGTTATTTGGTGGACCATCGCGATTGGCTCGGACCATCGCGATTGTGTCGCACCATCGCGATAGGCTCACGCCATCGCGACGGCTCGGCCGGACCATCGCGACGGTTCGCTTTTTCGGACCATCGTGACGGTTCACTTGAGCCATCGCGACGGTCCACTTGGACCATCGCGATTGTTCAGTTGACCCCGGACCATCGCGATTGGCTCATGCCATCGCCACGATAGTGCCACGTGTCTCGATAGACCATCGCGACGGTTCATTTTTTGGACCATCGCGACAGCCCAAAATCGGACCATCGCGATTGGCTCAAGCCATCGCATCGCGGACCATCGCGACGGTTCACCTCGGACCATCGCGATTGTCCACCGTTGACCGTTGACCGCGCCATCGCGATTGTCCGCCTGATCACGCCATCGCGACGGTTCATTTTTCGGACCATCGCGACGGTCCATTTCCACGCCATCGCGATCGTTCACTTCGGGCCATCGCGACGGTTCGACCTCACGCCATCGTGATCATTCAATTCGGGCCATCGCAACGGTTCGCCTTTTCGGGCCATCGCGATTGTCCAAATCCCGCGCCATCGCGACGGTTCGCTCGGACCATCGCGACGGTCCCAGACCATCGCGATTGCCCACCCCCATCGCAAATTTTGGACTTCAATTTTTGACCAATTTTGAGGGTATTTTTGGAAAATTTTTGGACCATTAGACTCATAGGAGACCCCTTAGCTCATATTTGAGGGAAAATTGGATTGTCAGTTTTTACCCCCCAGGGCCTGAACGTGTATAACTTTTTCATCCGAAGTCCGTTTTTTGAGCTTAATAGCTCGTTAGAAAGCTCGTGACGAGTACTACGTGACCTCAACTGTTTTTTTCATAAAGGATACATCTATTTTTGGATAAGCTATTTTGAGGTTCACCCAGTTTGGGACTAGGAAGCCAGGGGGCACACATTAAAATTTGGGCAAAAAGGGAAGGGATTAAAAGGTGTATATACTCAAGTGTTTGATCATCTTGTGAATTGGTCTAATATTGGATTTTTCCAGGTCTAGCAAGGGCAATCAAAGGCAAGCAAGCAAGGCAGTGAAGACAGCAGAGCTTAGAAAGCGCGGCTTCTTGGGCAACAGGGCATCAGAGCAACCAGAAAAGCCGACTCGAGGTTGGAAGATTACTCAACCCCCTCAGTCAATTCTTAGCTTAGGCTAAACGTTAGCATTGTGAATTCAAGACGATAGGAACGCCTCAAGTTCAAGATACCTAATTCTATCAAGTTTAAGACTTAAAGTAAAGGTGTGTGTGACGCGAAAACCTAAAGAAAAGAACATAAGTCTGACGGAACGAGAACTCAAAATCATAACGAAAGTCGAATTCCTGACGCATTCATTAAGACAAGAATCCAAAGAAAATTAAAAAGAATTAAGGAAGTAATAACAAAGGACTATCGACGATCTAAGTGTGCAATTGAGCGTGCAAGTAAGGAAATTAATGAACCTTAGATCAGGCAAACATATAGGTAAGTCGGACAGAAGAAGCCTTAGATCATCAGAGGCTAGTGTAAGAACCACAGCTCGATCTTGGGCTCAGCAATTGAATAGCAATTATCCCTACGAGAGCTCAGAGACTAGCGAATCAGAAATGGCATTTAGCACAGACAGACCAGAAGGAGGGTCTAATGTAGCATACTTAGAAAAACCTGAAGGACCCTATAGAACGCAATTAGAGTTTCTCCGAACCAACCGATTAGGTGCTCGCATCTATGAGGATGGTTTGCGAAGGCAAGTGGTGCAACTGCACAACCCTGATCAACCCATTGGATTGGAAAGGCCAGTGGTAAAATTTGAGAGAGACGCTTACATAGACAAGGAAGGAACCATGTAACGTCCTAAGTACGCAGCCAAACGATACTAATGAGTTTGGCACAATCCAATTAGAAACAGGAGCGAAATTTCAAGGAAAAGAGCCATTAGAAGAACCTAGAACACCGAGAGGGAAATCCGTATTAACAAGAGTAATCATCCCAGAATGGATCCCTCAAGATAACAGGAGCACCGAGTTGTTCGTAAATAAAGAAACAGACGAAGCCTTTTGGAGGTACAGAAAGGAAAACCCTGGTGAGGTAGGCATCATTACAATTTATGAATTCAAGGACCCAGATACACCTGGAAAGGTTGTATACCTGGATCAGACTTCAGAAAGAGTCTTTGTGGTGCCTGAGCGCGCTAAAAACACATACACATGGAGAGGTGAATTGATATTCCCTCCACCTCGAACAAACATGAATACAAGTCCACAAGGGGCAGGAACTTCCTCAGCCCATGGAGATCAAAGAGAAGGAAATCACGAGAGACCAGAAGTAAGCTTCAATCACCCCATAAGGAGAGATAGAACAACCACGAACAATAATAGGACGGATAGACAAAGAGAACATGGAATACCAGGTGGTAGAGATGATTTTCCTCTACCTAGACCACGTGAACACGCAAGAGTATTGAGACCCACGCAATTAGTGAAATCAATGAAGAATTACTTTGATGGGACAGGAGATCCCTATGACCATGTCGCAGAATTCAAGCAAGTACTAAGAGCAGAACAAGTCGAGGACATGTTCACGCAGTACAACGCATTTGGACTAACGTTAAAGAATACCGCTTTAACTTGGTTCCAACCACTGCAACAAAGGCAATTTAGAGACATCCATCACTTTTTAGAGTCATTCATTACTGAATTCTCTAAAAGTGGGGTTAGACATGACACGTCTTCGTTGATTCATAGTTTTAAGCAAACCCCTCAGGAAACAGTAAGACTGGCAGGACGTAGATTCAGACAATATGTCGAACGATGTCCAATGCAAGAGCTACCCTCACAAGCTAAGCAAGTGTCCTTGTTTTTAGATGGCTTGTTGAGCGCTAAACTACGCTCTTATGTGTACCTAAAAGAACCCAGAACGCTAGAAGAGTGTATAAGAATATGTATAGACATTGAGGATAACCTAGGAGAGGAATTAGAGCTCTCAAAGGTCTATAAAGACTCAGATTGTTCTTCTCTAGCGTCCACAAAATTGTCGAATTCAATAGAGGATCTAGCAGAAAAAGTGGCCCAAAAACTAGGAGTTT
This sequence comes from Ceratopteris richardii, assembly GCA_020310875.1. Lineage (NCBI taxonomy): Eukaryota > Viridiplantae > Streptophyta > Polypodiopsida > Polypodiales > Pteridaceae > Ceratopteris > Ceratopteris richardii. The sequence continues at coordinate 139,374,150 of CM035439.1, read as the reverse complement.
CTAGCAAACAGGTGCCCAAGCTACCCACTAATGTACGTTGTTACACTTGTGGTGGAAATCATTTGGCAAACGTGTGCCCCAATGCACCTCAACCTCAAGCCAACCCTAGTGGCCAATATTGCACAATTGAGAGAAGATACACGAATCATACGGCTCAGGACTGCCCATACAACAAACAAACCGTGAGACAGAACTACCCGCAAACATACCAGCAGCCAGGTAGGTATCAAGGCCAATACAATGCTCAGCCTTATTACTATAGGCCTCCTCAGAACTACCCATACCAGGCTCAACAGAGACCTCAACCCGTCTTAGCTCAGCAGCCACCTCCGCCAGCGAATGTCATCTCAGTCAAATACGCTGCTGCAGAAGAGAACCTAAGTAGGGCCTTAGTGCCTTCTTCACCCCTGATCACCGAAAGTGACCCGAACTCAAACAGTTTTGACTCTACTCATGTAACTAGTCCACCCGCTTATTACACGGAGTCACCAGAACATGTGGAGATATATCATTATGATAGTTGTCACTCTAGCACAATGGTGAATACCAACGTGAGGAGATACACCTCATAAATGTCAATCCGTGGAGACGTGAGGACCGGTATGAAGACCGCGAGCAAGTGATGGCACAAGTGCGTGAGTGAAAGCACACAAGCATGCACACACATACACACACACGCGCACAAGGTAAGAGCAGAGAGTGGAACAATGGAAAGCTTCGATTACCAAAGAGCTCTCTTACAGAACTGAAATCTACAACAAGCTGGCCCCCAAAAATGAGCTCTCCAGCCCTTTTTATAGTTTTTGAGTGGTTTTTGGCCCTGTCCAGACCTAGTGTCCGGCCTAGTTAAAAAATAGGTTCCAGGGCTTATTTGGGGGCTCAAACGGAGTCTAAAAATTATGAAAATTGGTAGGATGGTAGTTCTAATACTCCTCAAGCTCAAGGACTCCTCGGCTTGAACAAAATGGAGTTACAAAAATGGAAAATGGTATTTACAATGGTTTTTAGTGATAAAAATCACTATTTTTGTAGGGATTTCTTCTGAAAATTTGACAGGTGTTTTTTGGAGCTCCCTACTTGCTCCTTCTTCTTGTGTGTCCACTTCCTTGATGCACTTCCATTCTTTGTCCTTGATCTTGAGCTTCAACACTCCCCCCCCTCTTGAGTCTGTCGTCCCTGACAGACCTTTGTTGTAGTGGTCGTTCCATGTAGTACGTTGAGAGGTAGCGTCCGTTGCATCCAACAGGGCGATCCCTCTTCCCAATGTATCCTGGTCATTTGTCTGGTTCTTCACTTTGCCACTGTTATCTCTTGCAGTTTGTAGTCCCTTTGTACGTGCTTCTGCCTTGTATTCCATCTGGGTGGTGCATTTGTGAGTTTTCCAAAACTGCTAGCTGCTCAAAGGATGTGGATGGCTCCCTTGTTCTTGTAGTGGTCACCGTGATGTCCTCTGATTTTTCCAAAGATGGCTTTCATAGTTTTCGTGCCAAGTACGTGTAACCCATAATGGATGATGGTTAAGTGCATTAGTGCATGGGTTGAACAAATTATGTGCCTTGTGCATGGCCTTGTAATGTGGCCCTACGTATGCGTACTTGGATAATGCATGGCAAGAAGTATGGTGCAAGAGATTGGGTCTTGAGCTAAGTGCTCAAGGGTATGCTGACGAAGAGGTTTCCTAATCTATCATGGTTATAGTGTTGTTGAAACATACACGTCTTACCATGGTGACGGATCCGTTGATCTTCATCTCTTCATGTTGTGGTTTCCTCATGATGTTTGACCGTCGGCTTGTCCTTTTTGTTGAGGGATGTCCTTACTGGAAGTTCGCTGATGAGCACTTTCAAGCACATAGTCTCCCTCTTTTTTTTTTTTTTTTTTTTTTTTTTTTTGAGACAATGGAATCAAACAAGAAGAAAGAGGTTAGTATCAATAACATATTTTTCGTGTGAAAATTGTGTCTCATGTGCCTGGGATTTCTCAATTGTGTCTATGCACGGCCATGTAAGGTGGCCCTATATTGATGCATACTTTGGAAATGCATGACCTGAATGGTGCAAACGACAAGGTTATGCCAAAGGCACATGGTTGCTGCTGGTCGAGGCTTTTGATGTTACTTGTATACTTGATGAATTCTTTGCTTGGAGGTGTCTATCGGATCTTGAAATGATGTAATCCTCCGGATTGGAACCCATTTTGGAATAGGGTTTAGTACTGTAGAGATCACCTCAGGCCAGTTCTTCTTTGGATGCAGTCCAAACTGTGGTACCCAGTGTGGTTGGCCCCTTGGTTTTGTGGATGTTGCTTGTGCTTTTGGCTTCCAAACCCATATCTTGGGTGAGTGCCTACCTTTTTTTTGTAGAAGGGTTGAGTTTATCCTCTTTTGGTCTTTGTGCTCTGTCCTTACCCTTGGCTTTCCTTGGCTTCTTTGTTGAGGCCTTTTGCATGGTGGGGAGCATAGGCCTTTGTACGTGTAAGAGCTTCTTGGGTACCCACATCTGTAATCGCCCTTGTTGAGCAGTAGCTAATTTTTTAGGCATCCAAATTTGTACTTGATTGTGGTCGGCTTTCATTGATAGCTTCGGTACCCAAGTTTGTTGGAGTCTTCGAGCTTGAGCCTTTCGTGGGTGTTTGGTCCTTCTGTTGCCATGGTCGATCTGGTTGGGTGGGAGTCTTTGAGGCAGCATCGATGGTTGTACTCCTTTCTTTACCCAGATCTGTGTCATGCCCAACGCTTCTTTGTTCTTGAAGGCTCTTTGTCTATTTGATAGATTGGCTGTCTTGCACTGTTTTGCTTGCTTCTGAGGTTGAGCTCCGGTGGATGCTTTGCTCTTTAGAAGACAAGAAGAAGGTTCATCTTGACTTTGCGACTGTCCTTTCGTGATTGCGTCCTTCTGGATCCTAGAGCTTTTGACATCTACAACATCTTGTTCAAGAAGATTAGCCTTAGAGGAACAAAGAGAGTGTGTGGTGTCAGTTTCAGTGGGCATGTGATTCTCCAATTCTAATGTAATGCATTGATTATATACCCACACTTGGAGAAGTTGACTTCTTAGGTTCAAGTTGACAGCATGGTCGTAAATCCAATCTTGACCCAAGACAAGTGGTTCTGTGAGGTCCTCATCATGACACACTAGCATTTTGACTTTTATTGGAACATCTTGAAGGTAGATGGGAAGTTCCACCTCGCCCAAACAGGGTGTTTCCACGCCTCCTAATCCTATGAGATAGGCTTCTATGGGCTTGATGTCCAAATGCAGGTATTGGCAGTATGAAAGTCTAACTGCACTAGTTGCTGCTCCTGAGTCCACCAATGCTCTCACAGTCCTTACACTCTTTCCTTGTCCTACCTCTATAGTCACAAAGGGCCGTCGATCAATTATTCGAGAAGTAGTTATGCCCAATTTTTGGCACATGTCCATGTGATATTTTGGAGCTTTTGTGTTGACATCTAGGCCTAGCCGCCGTAACTTGTTTCTTCTGATGCGCTCTCTAGCCTCTGCTTGTGCTTCTTCTCTAACCCTTAACTCCTCTTCTTTTCGCTTCTTAGCAGTGTTGAGTCTCGTGAGCATTTCCTCTGTAAGAGGTTCTTGATATAACTTGACTCGGCATCCGCTAATATAGTTTGGTAGGATATCACCTTCTAAAGTGGCCAATTGCACTGCACCACTAGTGGAGAGTCTATTAATGATCATGGGTCCATATCCTCGTTTCTCCAATTTGCGGGCATGTTGCTTTAGCGTGTAAACCAGCACTAGATCACCTTCCTTTAATCCTTTATCCTTTACATGGGCATCAAAGTATGCCTTTTGCCTTTTCTTTGCAGCATAAATGCCTGCTGCTGCTCGTAGCCTCGTCTCACCTAAGCGTTCTAGATCAAAGATCCTGGAAGACAACTCATGTCCATTCCACTCATGCTCGTGTGCTACTTTCAAGGCTGGGATTAGGAAGTCCAAAGGTAGCACGGCATTCTGTCCAAAGACCATCTGAAATGGGGTAGCATTGAGCACCGTTTTGTAGGCAACTCGGTATGCCCAAACAGCATGATGAAGTTGTTTGTCCCAATCAGAGCGTTTACTATTTACAAGTTTCGTCAATACGTTACATAGGATCTTGTTCGTGCTCTCGGCCTGTCCGTTGGCTTGTGGGTGATAAGGTGCAGACTTCTTGTGTATCACCATGAATTCTTGAAGGAGATTTTCAATGATCTCATTCAAGAAGTGCGTACCTCTATCACTGACCAACTCTATTGGTAATCCGTATCGGGTGAACACGTTCTCGAATAAAAACTTGGCCGTCGTTTGAGCATCATTCTTCGTTGTGGCTTTTACTTCCACCCACTTTGTAAGGTAATCTGTGGCTACAATAATGTATTCTGCATGGGAGTTTCTAGCTGGGGGGTTGATGGGACCTACAAAGTCTATACCCCACTTTGAAAATGCACGTCCTCCCATCATTGGCCTTAAAGGCATTTCATCTTTTCTTATCGGATATTGGGCACGTTGGCATGTGTCACATTTCTTCACATAAGTATGTGCATCCATATGAAGAGTGGGCCACCAAAGTCCTGAGAATAAAATGGTCTTAATTACTCTGTCAGGCCCAAAGTGTCCACCTGCAGCACCGCTGTGTGCAGTTTCTAAGACTTTCAAATAGTCTGATTCATGAACGCACAGTCTTAGGTAACCATCCTTGCCTCTTCGATATAGGTTGTCTCCTACTAAGGCATAGTCTTGAGCCTCCTGCTCCATACTCCGTTTTCTTGCAAGACTAGCCTGATTGGGTAATGTTCCCGATCTCATGAATGCAACCAATGGAGCACTCCAATCTGGGATTAATGACACATGATAAAGAGTGGCATACTCCACTGGGGGTCTCTTCTGGCACACTGGACAATTCTGGATCCACTCCTGTATTTCTTTGTCCATGCTAGGCCAATACACTCCTAAACGTTTTAGATTCTGCAATGTTCGTTGTTTAGAGTAGTGATTTCCTAGCAGTCCCTCATGGGCTTGTTGCATCCAACTAGTATGTTTGTCGTCCTCCACACAACAAGCTAATACGCCCTCAGTATCTTGTTTATACATACTTCCGGCCAATATTTGATACTTTTGTGATTTTACAATTTCTCCTTTGCTTGTTTTCACATTTTTATTTGCAGGTCCGAAGGTTAGGACTGGCACCAACTTATTTGCCCATTTAGGAACAACTTCTAAATTGAACAGATAAGCATCGGGCAATTCATCAGACACTCCTTGCGGTGGCTCTCCTGAAGTGATACGAGAAAGATGGTCTGCCCTAAGATGGGTTCTACCTTTCCTGACAACAACTTCAAAGTCGTATTCCATTAGTAAGAGGAACCATCTTACTAAGCGGCCTGTATTGCAAGGTTTATTGACCAAATATAGTAAAGCTTGATGATCAGTGAAAAACTTGAACTTATTGGCCAATAGATAGTGTCTAAACTTCTTCACGGCATATACCATACCTAAGCCTTCTCTCTCTGTTGTGGTATAATTTCGTTCAGCTGCATTTAATTGCCTACTAGCATATGCTATCGGCAAATCTAGGTTTCCTTCACCCGTGGGTTGTGCTAGCACACATCCTATTGCATGATTGGAGGCATCTACATGGACATGGAATGGTTTACTCCAATCAGGAGTGGTCAGTATTGGTGCTGAGCACAAGCGTCGTTTCAGCTCGTTGAAGGAATTCTCGCATTCCTCGTTCCACTCAAAATTCGTTAGCAACCCGTAAAGAGGTTTAGCTATGATGGCATACATGTGGATAAACCTACGGTAATATCCACAATGGCCCATAAAGGCCTGTACCTCTTTAACATTTCTTGGTCTTGGCAACTCTGCTATCGCTCTTACCTTATCTTCATCTGTTGAAATTCCATTCTTAGAAACAATGTGACCTAAGATTTTACCTTGTCGTACCATGAACACACACTTCTCTGGGTTCAGACACACTCGATAATCTCTACACTTGTTGAAGATTTGTCTGAGCTCAGGGATGTGGTAACTTCTCTGTTGGGAATGTGCACATAAATCATCCACATATACTTCTAAGCTCTTCCGCAAGAACTCTTTGAAGACATGACACATGAGCCTTTGGAATGTTGCAGGTGCATTGGTGAGCCCAAATGGCATCACACGAAATGCAAAGATTCCCCATTCTGTGGCAAATGCCGTTTTGTGTTGATCTTCAGGGGCAATGGCTACTTGGTTGTAACCTGAAAATCCATCAAGGAAGCTATAAACTTCCTTGCCTGCAACACGCTCCAATAGATGTTCGGTGATTGGAAGTGGATAACTATCTCTGATCGTAGCGGCATTAACTTTTTTAAGGTTAATGCACACTCTCAATTTCCCATTCTTCTTGGGCACCACTACAATGGGGGACACCCATTCAGTGTGCTCAATCTCATAGATGAATCCAGCTTCAATCAGCCTGTCAATTTCCTCCTTTATTTTGGCTGCATAATTGTCATTATATGTGTAGGGCTTTTGTTTGGTGGGCTTGGCATCAGCGGTCATCGGAATCGTATGAGAGCAAATCTTTGGATCTACTCCTTTCAAGTCTCTATAGTGCCATGCGAACACATCCCTATATTCCCTTAATAGAGCTACAAGCTTTGCTTCTTCTTTTGCACTTAGGTCGTCTCCTATGTACGTACATCGCTCTTCGTTCCCTTCAATGGTCACTACAATTTTTTTGGTCTTTTCTTTATTGTCATATGCTTCTCCTATAATGGCCTCTCTCTTAGGCATTCGTACCAAAATTTTTCGGTCTTCCACTTCATATTTCTTGAAATTTTCTGGTACTTCAAACAACGATTCTTCTTCTTCTTGTTTTACTGCTTTTCTTTTCTTTTTCTTTTGACCTCCTTCACTTCCTTCCTTTGAGTTTATCGTTTTAATACTTGTGAGGGGTTCTTCTTCTTTTTGGGTTAGCATTCCTATGTCTTCTAAGTAGTGTTCCTCTGAGTTAAAGTAAGTATCCATCACAATGGATTCTAGGTCATCGTCATTCTCTTCTTCTTCTATGAACTCACTAGGATCACACTCTTCCAACAGGGGCTGACACATGAACACTGAAATATCATAACCCTCCTCATCACAGTGAGGTGTCCATTGTTCTTCATTGACTGCTATGTCCATGGTAGCTAAGATTTCTGCCCAACCATGAGGCTCAAATTCCTCATCTGGAAATATCATCGGTGTGTAGGCTGGGTCTTTTATTGGTCTATCTCCTGGGGAAGTTCCTTCTTCTCTCGCTTTTAGGCGCTTTTCCTCTTCCTCTGCGACCTTGCACATCCACAAGTGAGTATCTTCATGCAGCCAAGATGGATCAGGTGAACTTCCAGAATGCACGGAGATAGAATCTTCTTTCGCTTTGTGGATAGGATTCCACTGTAGGGGTGGTACATCTCTGAAGGTGTAATCCTTCAAATTGACCTTGGTGGTTACCCCTAAGTGCTGTAAGTACAAGGAATTGGTTCCCCAATCCTGTACTATTTGCAATTGTCGTAGGAAGGGTCTTCCTAGGATCATCTCGTAGACATTATTTTTTTCAAAGTCACATATAGCAAATGTATGTTCAAACTCTACACCACATGTGGTTAGAGTTATCCCCTCAAGCAATCCTAGAGGTCTTTCAAAATGACCATCTGCCATTTGAAGCTTCATTCTTGTTGGTCTTAATGTGGGTTTGCCCCATTGCTTCCACAGGGAGGTGGTCGCAATAGCAACACCAGCACCTGAATCTACAATTGCTTTGGTTGTGTAACCTTGATAGGAGATCGGAAGATAAGTGTTACCTTCTTCACCTTCGCTTATGTCTCCTATCTTGTCGAGAGGTATCTCTGGAACTTTTTGCTTAGAGCCTACTTTTGGCATATTGGATTCAAGTTCTGGAACCTGATCCTTCACATGATTCCATAGCTCCGGTTTTGCCTTGAGCAGCTCCTCTACAGTGAGATGACATTGAACCTTAGTGTTCTTCACAACATCAGTGTTTCTTGGAATCACCGAGTCTTCATTTCTTACCAATATTGTGGGAGCTCTGATCTGGAGAGATTCAGATTCCCATGGGCCTGTGTAATGAGGCAACTCTTGTAAAGAATTAGATTCAAAATCTAATCTTTCATCTTCTTGTTGCTCTACTTGGTCTCCATAGATAGACGGAATGTCTTGGGGAAATTGATCATGAAGATCATCAATCTCAGGAATAGGAGGGGAATTACCCTTCTCCTTGGCCCATTTCTCTTCCTGTATTTCCCGCAAGAACTCTTGAGAGTATTGTTGAATTGAAGGAGGTATTCCAGCATCCGTGGAATTAGGAACATAAGCTCCCATTGGTGGTGAGCTTCCTCTTTCAACAACTGGTTGAGCCTGTGGAGGTAAAGAAATTTGTGGTTTGTTTACCAACTGCTCTAATCTTTCTATTAAGCCTTGGAAATGCAAATCCGGTTTGACAGAGTTTGTCTGATTGAACTTTTGACTAGTCTCAAGTATGGCTTGAGCTTGTTCTACCATTTTCATGCACATTTTCATCCGTTCAATCTCTAAGTCTGCTCTAGGGTAACTCTTGTCTAGGTTTGCAGCTGTTGGCCCTTCTTGAAGACGAGCCTGGTAGGCCTTGAACATCATGTCCAATCCTTCTGGGGTTGGATCTGCAAGAACAAACCCTGGTTGTGGGTTATTTACAATGGGTGTTGGGGTGGAATGAGGTGGAGTGGATGAAGCTTCGGCATGCGAGGGGCTTTGAGACGCGATGTCTTCTATTTTTGTTTTGGTATCCCTTAGGCTTTCTTCTAGCTCGGATAGCTTTTTGTTCCACTTGCGATTAGCCTTCTCTCTGGTATCCTTCCATGTTCTTGGTTTCCTCTTACTAGGTTCTCCTGCCTCACTTGACTCCGACTGCTCAGATGGTTTTGCTTGTTGTGCAGCCTGTGCCCTAGTAACTGCCTGTACAGGAGCCACATTATTGCTACTTGAACTTGAATCTGCCACTAAGCCTACCACATTGATGGGTGTAACCTTGGGTACACTAGAGGGATTCCTGGGACACTCTCTAGGAAGATGTTCCTTGCCGCACTCAGGACAAAAGCCTTGTATTGTGATGTTTTGTCCTAGTCCCAGAGCTGATTGGAGGGGACATTCACGAATGAAATGATCGCCCTGACATCTAAAGCATGGTCCTCTAGGAGCTTGTGGTCTTATTTGTCTCAATTGGGGCCTAGTATTTGGATTCGTATACATGACATTGGAGTATTCTGGCTCCCAATTTTGTTCCATAGGTGGTGCCTCATATTGATACTGAGAAGTCTCACTTTGCTCAGGTGACTCTATATAATAAGCCTGTGGACTATCTTCATGGAAGTAGTCTGAACCATGAGCGTGAGAATCATTTTCTGAGACTAATGGGGTTAGTGGCACCAATGCTCTATTATGGTTCTCCTCCGCCATCGTATATTTAACTGGGATCACATTGGCAGGAGCTGGCGGTTGGTTTCCTAGGACTGGTTGTGGCCTATATGGTGCCTGATATTGCTGCTGGTATTGAGGTTGATATTGTTGTGGCCTATAATATGGCTGTTGGTACTGATTCTGATACCTAACCTGCTGGTAAGGTTGCTGATAATTTTGTTTAACAGCCTGCCTATTATAGGGACAATCTTGGGTCGTATGATTTGTATATTTCCTCTCAATGGTGCAATATAGAGCATTAGGGTTTCCTTGGGGTTGAATCATCAATGGACAAACATTAGCCATGTGATCTCCTCCACACGTATAACATCGCTTCACTGAGGTGACCCTTGGCATTTGTCTATTTTGGACTCCTAGCTTTTTGGCCACTTGCTCAGCTATCTCATCTATCTCAGTGGAGGCTCTAGAGGTATGACTTGTAGAACTATCAGAGTCCTTATAGAGTTTGGATAGTCCTAACTCCTCGCCTAAGTTGTCTTCTATATCGATGCACATCCGTATACACTCTTCTATGGATCTAGGCTCTTTCAAGTATACATATGACCTTAGTTTTGTGCTCAATAGGCCATCTAAAAATAGTGCCACCTGTTTGGCTGATGTGGGTAATTCTGGTACAGGGCATCTTTCCAAGTACTGTCTAAACCTTCTTCCTGCAAGTCGCACTGTTTCTTGGGGTGTCTGCTTGAAGCTGTGGATCAAGGATGATGTGTTATGCCTGATACCACTCTTGGAAAATTCTACAATGAATTCTTCTAGCAGCGGACCTATCTCTCTATAGTTGCGACTGTTTAGAGGTTGAAACCAAGCTAAGGCAGTACCCTTAAGAGTCAAACCAAATGCCTCGAACTGGGTGAATAAGTCTTCAACCTGTTCAGCTCTTAGCACTTGTTTGAACTCCGCCACATGATCATAAGGATCTCCAAACCCATCAAAGTAGTTCTTCATTGTCTTAACCACTTGAGAGGGTCTAAGGGTTCTTGAGTGTTCTCGTGGTCTAGGCAATGGGAAATCATGATCATCTCTTTGATGTCTATGAACTCTATGTCTATCCCTTTCAAGTCTTTCCTTTCCATATCCCGATCTGTCTCTGCCTACAGTGTCTGCAAAGCTTACCTCCGGTCTCTCTCTAGTTCTTTCTCTCTGGGTTTCATGAGCCTTAGATGATCCGGCTCCTTGGAGGCCCTGGGAAACATTAGATCTTGGTGGAGGAAAAATTGATTCACCTTGCCAAGTGTAAGCATGTCTGTCATGATCTGATACCAAGAATAATTTCTGAGATGTGTGATCTAGATAGACAGCTTTCCCTGGTGTCTCTGGGTCCTTGAATTCATAGATGGTGACTACTGGGCTGGGTTGATCCGGCCTAAATCTCCAAAAGGCTTCCTCCGTTTCTCTATTCACGAATAGTTCTATGCTTTTATTATCTTGAGGAATCCATTCTGGGGTGAGCACTCTGGTTAAGACTGACTTGCCTCTAGGGGTCTTGGGTTCTCCTCCTAGGTCTCCTTGCTCTAGGTCTCCTATCTCATTCTCAGGCATGATATTTCCAAACTCATCGGTCCTATCTGGTAAGTTGGTAACCACATACATGGTTCCTTCCTTATCAATGTAAGCACCCTCTTCGAACTTGACCACTGGGTGTTCAAGTCCAAAGAGTTGGTCAGGATTTTTAAGTTGAACCACTGATCGTCTTAGACCATCCTCATAGATGCGGGCACCTAATTGATTGGTCCTGATATACTCCAATTGGGTCTTATAGGGACCTTCTGGTGTCTGTAAATAGGCAAGGCCTGAGCTGCGTGTGGGTCTTTCCATGCCAAAAGACATTTCAGAGTCACTGGTTTCTGAACTTCGTGTGTAAGGATAACCACTAAGCTGTTGAGCCCAAGACTTGGATGTATGGTTGACACTAGCCTCAGATGACCTAATGCTTTGTCTATCCTTGCCTAAGTGTCTGCCAGATCTCAGGTTCATAAGCCTTGGCTTCTAGTCCCAAAGTTCTCTTATATTGCTCAAAATCCTTTGGAACACCTTGATTTTCTAGTTTCCCTGAGGGTCAACTTCAAAATACCCTCTCTAATAATCCTGGTATTAATATTAACATAACCAGTCGATGTTTTTGTTGTACTTCTCACGAGCTTTCCAACAAACCCAAGATCACTCCGAACGGATTTCGTATGAGAAAGTTATGCCAGTTCAGGGTTTTGGGGGTTAAAACAGGGAAACAGGATCACTCTGGGAGCTCAGAACAGACGAGACGATACCAGATTCCCCACGATACGATACCTCTTTCTTACACGATACCACTTTAGACGACACGATACCAACGAGATTACTGAAATCGCGATACCAATATCACGATACGATACCCAGGGTTTGCCACGATACGACACCAAAAATGGTATCGCGATACACTTCCTGGTAAGGAAACGATACGATACTACTAGTCTTGGCGATACGATACTATTTCAAGTGTCGCGATACTACCTTGGGAATTAGGCGATACGATACTAAAACTTCGACGATACGATACGAGAGGACCAGGGCGATACGACCTCAGAGTGGTATCGCGATACCCTTGGGAAAGTGGGCGATACGATACTGCTAGGTAAGGTAAGATCGCGATACCAACTTCAGGGCACGATACCAGAATGGTATCGCGTTACCAAAATAAGTACCCGACGATACGATACTGCACAATCAACGATACAATACCAAGGATGGCACGATACGATACCCGAATCTCAGGCGATACGATACCACTTGGTCAACGATACGATACTGTGACCGTCGCGATACGATACCACCAGGGCGACCGCGATCGCGATACCAACACTTGACGATACGATACCAGAATGGTATCGCAATACCTCAAGTGGGCAGGCACGATGCGATATCTCGACAAGTATCGCGATACACGGGAGTTCTGGTATCGCGATACCAAATCTCAACCGGACACGATACTTGGAGATTTTCACACCCAAATTCAAAAATTTTTGCAGGTTTGTGTACCTTGTGTCCTCCTTGTCCCTCCTATCAGCCTGTGGATGCAAAGCCACCCTCCAAAATCACAATATGATGCTCGCGATACCAGGCGCAGGTCGCTTCAGTCCGCGCGATACTGAATTGAATTTTTGGAGTTTTGAGAGGTTTTCCAAGTGATTTTCTTCAGCGCTTTTGGTTCTCAGCTCCTCCTAAGCTTGTTTCTCACAGCCACAAGTAAAAAACGAGTGAATGTAGTGGCGAAAATGGGAAAAATTAGAGAATATGAAGAGGGAAGGAGATGGTGATGATGATGAAGATGAAGAAGGAGAAAAACTCAGAAACTGCACTGAAAAATGGCAACTTTTCACCTTCCAACGTCGCTACTCCACGTCTTACCGTCACACGCTCGTCCTCCAAGCTCTCTCCCCGGCAACGGCGCCAAATTTGGTGTCACTCTAGCACAATGGTGAATACCAACGTGAGGAGATACACCTCATAAATGTCAATCCGTGGAGACGTGAGGACCGGTATGAAGACCGCGAGCAAGTGATGGCACAAGTGCGTGAGTGAAAGCACACAAGCATGCACACACATACACACACACGCGCACAAGGTAAGAGCAGAGAGTGGAACAATGGAAAGCTTCGATTACCAAAGAGCTCTCTTACAGAACTGAAATCTACAACAAGCTGGCCCCCAAAAATGAGCTCTCCAGCCCTTTTTATAGTTTTTGAGTGGTTTTTGGCCCTGTCCAGACCTAGTGTCCGGCCTAGTTAAAAAATAGGTTCCAGGGCTTATTTGGGGGCTCAAACGGAGTCTAAAAATTATGAAAATTGGTAGGATGGTAGTTCTAATACTCCTCAAGCTCAAGGACTCCTCGGCTTGAACAAAATGGAGTTACAAAAATGGAAAATGGTATTTACAATGGTTTTTAGTGATAAAAATCACTATTTTTGTAGGGATTTCTTCTGAAAATTTGACAGGTGTTTTTTGGAGCTCCCTACTTGCTCCTTCTTCTTGTGTGTCCACTTCCTTGATGCACTTCCATTCTTTGTCCTTGATCTTGAGCTTCAACAATAGTCCTCCAATGGAACCTAGTTGGGAGCCAGATTATACTAATGTGATGTACGCAAACCCAAACCCACGGCCCCAATTGAGACAACAAAGACCACAGGGCCCTAGAGGACCATGCTTTAGGTGCCAAGGAGATCACTTCATAAAGGATTGTCCACACCCCCCAATAGCAAGGCAATCACAGTACTATAGCATCCAAGGCTTTTGTGCCGATTGTGGCAAAGAGCACATAATCAAAGATTGTCCTAAGAACCCAGTTAACGCTTCGAATGTGACACCGATCAACGTGATAGGTATTGTAAACAATGCAGATGGATCCAATACTACGTACGTGCCTATCCAAGCTATAACCAGGGCCCAGGCACTCTTACAAAACCAACAGCTTAATCAAGAGAAAGTAGCCGAAACTAGTGAAGTTGCAGAATCGAGTAGTAAAAAGACGAAATCTTGGAAAGATTCTAGAGAAAGAATCAAGAGAAAGTGGAGTAAAAAGATAAGTGAGTTGGAAGGAAGTCTAAGAGAATCTAGAGCCAAAATACAAGAATTGACCTCACAAGAATTAAACCAAGAAAATCCAGCTCAAGAATCAGGATCAGTTTTAGCGGAACCCATACCGGAAGATCTAGACATGATGTTTCGTGCATATCAGGCTAGAATAAAAGAGGGACCTCAAGTAACGGAAATGAGTAAAAACTACCCTCGAGCTGATCTAGAAATTGAGAGAACTAAACTGTGCATGAAAATGGTAGAGTTAGCACAAGCTTTGTTCGAAGCCTCTAGATATCTTAATTGGAATAACATGGCAAAACCGGAATTACACTTTCAAGGACTAATGGAGAGGCTAGAGCACTTGATAGAAAGCAAAGAGAAAAAGGATCAGCCTAGTAACCCTATTGTCCCAGAGACACAGGAAAGGAATCCACCATCCCTGTCTCAAGTACCCAATACAGAAAGCCAAGACAATTTGTCTTCCATACATAGGTATTCACATGAATTTTTAAGAGAAATCCAAGAAGAGAAATGGAGAAAAGAACAAGGAACTCATCCTCCTATTCAAGAAATAAACGACTTGCAGGAACAATTTCCCCAAGACATCCCCTCTATTTACGATGATGTAGAGGTGGAACAACTGAGTGAACCCACAGGATTTGAATCTAATTCTCTACAAGAATTACCTCAGTTCACGGGACCTTGGGAAGCTAAGTCTATTAGTATGAGAGCACCCACGATAATAGTGAGGAATGAAGAATCAGTGATTCCTAGGAACACGGAAGTGATCAAGAATACCAAAGTACAATGTAATCTCACTCTGGAAGAATTGTTAAAGGTAAAACCAGAATTGTGGAAGCATGTAGCAAATCAATTCCCTGAGCTAGCTACCACACCCTCTCAGAGAGGATCACATAAGAAGGTACCAGAGATACCCGTGGAAAAGATTGGAGACGTAAGCGAAGGAGAGGAAGGTAACACATATCTTCCAATAACCCATCAAGGCTACACCACGAAAGCCATCTTAGATTCAGGAGCCGGAGTAGCCATCGCTACTACCGCTTTATGGAAACGTTGGGGTAAGCCAGCCCTCAGACCCACCAGGATGAAGCTACAAATGGCTGATGGACACATAGAAAAACCATTAGGCTTACTAGAAGGCATATCTCTCACCACTTGTGGTGTAGAATTTGAGCATACTTTCGCCATTTGTGACTTTGCGAAAAATCGTGCTTATGAGATGATATTGGGACGACCATTCATGCGTCAGTTACAAATTGTACAAGATTGGGGAACTAATTCTTTGTACTTGCAACATTTAGGAGTGACTACTAAAGTCAATCTTAAAGACTATTCACATAGAGATGTACCCCCAATACAATGGAATACCATCCATAAGACACCAGCAGAGACGGAATCCGTGCACTCTTTAGAATCAGATCCTTCTTGGTTGCATGAGGATACCCATTTATGGATGTGTAAAGTAGCCAAACAAGAGGAAGAAAGATTAGAAGCAAGGACCTTAGGTGCGGAACAACATCCACGAACCCTTCAAGATCCAGCCTATGCACCGGTAGTATTCCCAGACGAAGAGTTTGAACCCCATGGTTGGGCGGAAATACTAGCAACCATGGATGTAGCCATCAATGAAGAACAATGGACACCCCACTGTGACGAGGATGGCTATGACATCTCAGTTTTCACGATAGAGCCAATCATGGGCGATGCAATTTTAGAAGAGTGTGAACCAGACACTGATGCATTTGAGGATGCAAGCGATTTTGATTTAGAATCAATTATCATGGACTCACCCTTTGCATCAGAGGAAGAATATTTCTACGAAGTAGAGACTCACACTCAGAGACTCGAGGAAATTACGAATGAAGTGAGATTAGCCACGGAAGTGACTACCAAGAGTGAAGGCAAGAAAAGGAAGAAGAAAGAAACCATGACAGAAAAAGAAGAATCTTTGTTTGAAGTACCCGAGAATTTCAAGAAATATGAAATTGAAGATAGAAGAATCATGGTACGAATGCCTAATAGAAAAGAGAAGGATGGACAAGTATATGATAACCGAGAGAAAACCAAGAAAATAATAGTTGCCATAGAAGGAGAAGAAGAAAAATGCACCTACATAGGGCACGATTTGACGACTGAAGAAGAAGAAGAGTTAGTTGCCCTATTGCGCGAATATAGAGATGTTTTTGCTTGGAGTTATAAAGATTTGAAAGGAGTAGATCCAGATATATGTTCTCATAGAATCCCTATGACTCCAGATGCAAAACCGACAAAACAGAAACCGTACACGTACAATGATAACTACGCTGCGAAGATTAAAGAGGAGATAGATCGCTTGATAGAAGCAGGATTCATTTACGAAATTGAGCATACCGAATGGGTATCCCCCATTGTGGTTGTGCCCAAGAAGAATGGAAAATTGCGTGTGTGTATTAACCTTAAAAAAGTTAATGCCGCCACGATTAGAGATAGTTATCCTCTTCCTATCACGGAACACCTATTGGAAAGAGTTGCGGGCAAGGAAGTTTACAGCTTTCTTGATGGATTCTCAGGCTATAATCAAGTAGCCATTGCTCCAGAAGACCAACACAAGACGGCTTTTGCCACAGAATGGGGCATATTTGCATTTCGCGTAATGCCATTTGGCTTGACAAATGCACCCGCCACTTTCCAGCGACTCATGTGTCATGTCTTTAAGGAATTCTTATGCAAGAGCTTGGAAGTTTATGTCGATGACTTATGTGCTCATTCAAATGTAAGACAGACACATATCCCAGAGTTAAGACAAATATTTGACAAATGTCGAGAATATCAGGTTTGTTTGAACCCAGAAAAATGCGTTTTCATGGTCAGACAAGGCAAAATTCTAGGACACATTGTGTCAAAAAATGGAATCTCTACGGACGAGGAAAAGGTGAAGGTAATTGCAGAATTACCAAGACCAACTAATGTGAAAGAGGTACAGGCATTTATGGGCCATTGCGGTTATTATAGGAGATTCATACACATGTATGCAATCATAGCCAAGCCTCTGTACTCTCTTTTGACCAATTTTGAGTGGACAGATGAATGTGAAAATTCATTCAATGAACTCAAACGACGCTTGTGCTCAGCACCTATATTGACTACCCCAGATTGGAGTAAGCCATTCCATGTACATGTGGATGCATCCAATTACGCCATAGGATGTGTGTTAGCACAACCCACGAATGAAGGTAACATGGATCTCCCCATAGCTTACGCTAGCAGACAATTGAACGCAGCAGAAAGAAATTACACCACGACGGAACGAGAAGGATTAGGGATGATCTACGCTGTAAAGAAGTTTAGGCACTACTTGTTGGCCAACAAATTCAAGTTCTTTACAGATCATCAAGCCCTATTATATTTAGTCAACAAACCATGTAACACAGGACGACTGATACGTTGGTTTCTATTACTCATGGAGTATGATTTTGAAGTGGTAGTTAGGAAAGGAAAGACACATCTTAGAGCTGACCACCTCTCAAGATTAACCTCAGGAGAAGCTCCTCAAGGAGTAGCGGATGATCTACCAGATGCATACTTGTTTAACCTCGAGATAGCACCGGAATGGGCTAAACCGTTAGTCCCTATTCTGACATACGGACCCAAGAGTCCTAGGATAAAGATCAAAGAAGGAGAGATTACCAAATCTCAGAGATACCAAATAATGGCAGGAAGCATATATAAACAAGATAATCAAAAGATTCTTGCTTGTTGTGTAGATGAATCAGAACATGCGAATTGGTTGCAATTAGCACACATAGGTGCACTAAAGCAACATCATTCAAAACATCGAACACTACAGACTCTGCAGAGATTGGGAGTATATTGGCCTACGATGGAAGCAGATGTCTACAAGTTGTGTAAGGAATGCCATGTTTGTTGTGAAAGACCACCAGTAGAGTATGCTACATTGTATCACGTGTCTCTCACACCAGACTGGAGTGAACCTTTAGTGACATACTTGAGGACGCACACATTCCCTCAAGGAATGACCTTAGCTCGACAACGCAGTCTAGAGCAGGAAGCTCAAGACTATTCACTTATTGGCGATAATCTATACAAAAGAGGACGAGATGGATATCTAAGACAATGTGTTCATGAGAGCAATTATCTGAGCATACTAGAGACTGCACACCAAGGTGTTGCAGGAGGTCATTTTGGACCAGATAGGATAATCAAAGCCATCCTCTTTGCAGGATTATGGTGGCC